>JAJOOR010015569.1:0-36587 GCA_036250505.1 Solanum acaule | reverse complement strand
CCCCCCCCCCCCCCCCCTTTTTTTTTTCTTGTTGTTTTCAAGACCAAATATCAAGACTTGAATCAATACTAAAATAACTTTTCTGTCTAACAAAGGTTCACAAAGTTATTCCCAGGTGCACCTTTATAACTTGTTAGGGTTGAAGGTTGATACCTTATTCTTACTTCATACACGTAGAAATCACTCTTTCATAACTATCTATCTCACTCTTCTATAGCATCCTCATATCACCCCTACTCCTATGTTTAGGGGATTTTACATGTACAATCTCTTTCTAACTAGAAGCTCTACGTACATATTCAACATGTGTCATTCAAGCTTCATTCTCGCATGCTTCCTGTCTAACAAGTACCTTTTAATCAAAACTAGTAGCTTCTTGTAATCTAATCCCACTATGTACAACCTAACTAATCACAATTTAGGTCTAACCAATCAATTTTCCTTTTGTTAACCTTACCCTTTGGTCACATACTAATCCTCTATAGCCAAACTATAGATTGTAGTAGGAACTGCCATACATATATCATTTGCAGCAATTAGCACACTTATCCCTAAGTTTTATATCATGAAAAGATTATAAATGTTATTAGTACTTATTCGGGGTGGTGGGCACATACCATATAAAACGCCAACTATTAACATATTTGGGATGATATATGGTGAGAATTTGGGCCTTGTTAGCCAATTAGGTACCTCTCTAGTAACACAATTGCACTGATACATGCACCTATCATATTGTGCAACTGCCTTCTTCCAACTAAAAGAAACTGGTTTCCATAACATCAATTTCGAGTACATGTGTAACGTTGAAAATTCTATGTATATCACAGACTAAGAACGAGTGTCCTCTATAGGAATAGATCCTGTAAATATGGAGGAAATATAGAACTCGAGAGTTGGTTACATCCTCCTAAGAAGAGGTGGTTGGAAATGCTACCGTTCCTATATGTAACAAGGTAACCCATCATTTTTGAAGCATATGGATAACCATACTATATTTTTTTCAACTGAAAAAACGTGATACAAATGGTACAAATGCAACTTTAGATGCAAATAACATAAAAGCCTTTCCATACCTTGTGGAAAAGGACGGTCGAATAAAATGAGCTCAATAAAGACTTGTTGACATTTTAGCTACCAATAACCTTAACCATAGTAAGCATAATATGAATAACATGATCAGGTACAAGTGGAAATTGACTTCTTAACTTCGCTCTATCGCACGATCTAGATTATGAAGGAAGGTAACATTTCCTAAATGTCCAAGCAGCCCCCTAATTATAAATGTGGCGCGCAACACATTCATAAGTAAGGCTCTACTAGACACGGCTTTGTAGACTACCTAGGACGAACTGCTCTGATACCACTTTTGTCACACCCCACCCTAGGTAAGGCGGACAACTACCATATGAATATGCTTTACAAGTGACCTATGACGAGAAAGTGAACTACTATGCATATAGATTTGCTACTAAGAAGCTACATATACAACACATGTCGACTAGCTGAACCAATACATGTGACATGTAAAACTATGAATACATATAATAGTTTTAAAATGTCTACAAAGCCTCTACTAGAATCTATGACTGTACAACTATCAAAATATGCATAGTAAAGACTCGGCAAAGCCCCGAATCAACCTGGAGCTCACTAACAATCGCTGAGTATCATGTGCTTCCATGGGGGAGATCTACTAGTTGAGTACATGTACTTGCAGCATGGAATGCAGCGTCCCCAATAAGAGACGTCAGTACGAAAGAATGTATTGAGTATGTAAGGCATAATACAACCATATGTAAAATGAGAGCTCAAGTGAAACCAAATACAAATAGGTAAGGATTAGAGACCACCTTTGTTTATACTTTTGGAATCGTGTATGTTATATTCTTTTCTTTACTTTTCTGTGCGTTCTAATCTTTATAAGGCATATAAAACAAATGACCAGCTGATCAGTGGTAGAAGAGGATAACCCATGCTAGGCATTTAACCCCTGGGATGCTGTCCTCATAATTCAACCAATTGGGATCGGCCCATGCTAGGCTTTCGCCCCTGAGCTGCCACCCTTCTATACCAATTGAGATCGGCCCATGCTAGGCATTTGCCCCTGAGCTGCCACCCATCATTATACAAATTGCTTCACTTAGATTCTTTAATCTTTGAGATTGTTGTTTTGTTGTTCATAACTCTTTTGAGATTATTCTTTTGATGATCATAACTCTTTTGAGATTGTTATTTTGGTGGTCATAATCATTGTTGAGACTTGGAACTATGAACCACTAGTAGAAGACATGTGAATATGGACTTAGATAATAACAATGACAAGGGAAGCAAAAGTAACAACAACGTAATACTTAGGAGCTTATATGACTCAGTAAGAATTTTGACATGTCACATTGAAGCACATATCAAGTGAAGACATTTAACATTCAACCAAGAGATTTGAACTCTATATGACAGCAAAATACTCACTAACTAATATCAAATATAAGGTATATATGAAAGTGGAACCAAGGGAGAACGTGGGCAGATTCAACTTAAGGACGGATACATATTCCAAGTAAGTACATATAAAATGTACAATAGAGCAAGTAGGGATCTTGTGAGGTAACATTATAGTCTAACACACTGGGAGTAATAACCAATAAGGGAACATATGAACATGTGAAAAGATGACATATATGATGGAATAGATAATCGAAGCAAGTTGGCATGATATGGGCAAATTGTATATCCAACTTATAAACATATGTATCAGGTGTCATCTAGGATCATTTTGATTTATAAAAGGGGAATATGTGCCAAGGGTACTTTGATGATGAAACAAGTTTAAACCTTACATGCTAATACTTGGTAGAGTAAGCACGTACATTTAGTAATAAACTCATATTAGAGTACTCACTTTAGTGCTCTAGGGAGTAGGAACTGCAACTATGGATCAGTCATTACCAAGTTCACTTAGAAATCTTACTTTGTAATACAAGTGTTGGATTCATGCCAAAGAAATATGAAATCGAATAGCCTTACATACCTTGCTGCACAACTTTGGATATTACAATGAGTTAACTGTCTTCCTTTCAGATTATTTATCTACAATGGAGTAAATAATAAAACTAGCATTAGTATCTGATAAACAAGAATTGGCAGTAAATTTGTAATTGATCCCATCAAGGGTGTTCTTCCCACCCATTCTCCTCTAAAAAATTTTCATATACTATACAGCCTTCTTATATGGTCCTCCAAAACTCCTTGGGCTTCATAACGTTTGGAAAACAATATACAAAGGGATGGCAGGAAGTAAGCTCATGATGTTCAATTAAGTGGTGTATCAGTACACTTTCAATGTTCTATCTTATAACCAGTTCCCATGACTTCTCTGCACATATCTAGCCATACCTCCTTATTTTATGATACACAAAATAGTCCCTAAGCATCACAATGTGGAAATAGCAACATGAACATACGACTTTCGATCAACATCCCGTGAGTTCCAACTAACATTACATTTAAGATGCTCAAAATGTGCTCACAATTAAAATTTAAGGGGACTCCACTCCATGGTTTTCCCAACCAGCACATCCTTACTCCAAGCTCACACCATATAGAGACAACACACCTTATTTCATTAACACATAAATCACAAACAATGCAATAACAAGAGAGGGATGAAAATTTCCATAGCTTACCTTGCTGGACAGAAACCTCACTTGCTAAGACTTGGATTCTTCAAGGTTTAGGTTGTCCTCTCCCGCTTAACTTGATGTTAAATAAGATTATTCACTTGAATTTCTTTAGATGGGATATGTTCTACTAACTTCTACTTTAAAAAGAAAGGGTTTGCTTCAGCCTTTAATGGTGAAGCTATAGACCAGAACTCTTGGAGCTTCTATGGGTTTCCTTGGGAGCAATTTTCTGGAGAATAAGTGATGAAGGAGATGTGATAAGCTTGAACTTTAGAGGTCCCTTTTGGACGTTTTCACTTAATAAATTGGAGAAATAATATGGTCCTTTACTTTTAAGCAAGCAGGTGCATCACCTCTTTAATTTCTGCCACGTTTTTAAGTAGGTGGATCACCTGCTTGCCCTTTTCACTTAGAATGCAGTCCACTAATTCTAAGTAGGTGTATCACCTACTTGTCACCTACTAGCATAGTTTAGTCAAGCAAGCACCTCACTTATTTTACACCATTTTCCCAAACTTAGCTTCTTTACAAGACCATAACACTAATACGCACTTGACCACTTTGACTCTTACATCAAATACCACCTTTTACTATCTCACTTTAAACCTATTCTATTGTCACTAGTCGCATAGGAATTCGAGTCCATAACTATACCACAAGGCAACGTAGAATATAGGGTGTTACAATTGAGTTCATCAATCAATGGAGGAATGCGAGCCTCAATTGCTAGGGTAGGCTTAGTGAAACCTCTAGAATAGAAATGCGCATTCAAGGAATGCATTGGGGACTTTGTTGCATTTTACATGGTATCAAACCCAAGTCAGTTGAGGAACTAGCCACACGGACTTATGATATGGATTTAAGCATGTCCTCAGGCGGAAATTAAGGACCACCTATTTATGAACCTCGTAGGGGAAAGGACAAATTAGAGGTAAAGAAAGGGGGGAAAGTTTGCACCCAAGTCTAAAAACAAAGAATCAATGAATGTTAAGGCCACACCTTTGAAAGTTGCCACAAAGCTAAGTAACAATCAAATTACGAAGAGCTCGACTTTTCAAAACAATGCTGGCAGAAAGTTATCTTTGAAGGAAATGCAAGCAAAAGAGTATCCATTCATGGACTCAGATGTTCCAACAATTTTTTAAGAGCTCCTTGCGTTAAAACTCTTTGACTTACCTGAAATGAAGCGCCCAGACGAAGCTGGAGGGACTAATGATCCAAATTACTGCAAATATCATCGTTTGATGGGTCATCGTATTGAAAAGTGTTTCATCTTTAAGGAAAAGATCATGGATTTAGCCCGTGAAGGAAAGATAGTGCTTGAAGACGAGAAGGAAAATTCAAATCAAGTCTCTATCACTTTTGGCTCACATGATCCCATAGTTCTTTGCAACTTTGTTGAAGTACATAACTGTGATGATGTCCTAGCCAGATCACCACCAATGATGATTAAATTTGGTGACTTTGAACCAATCAATTTTAGCATATCATTGTCTCCTCCATTGATGGAAGAGGCAATAGTGAAACGAATCTCTTTAGCGGGAAATCAATCTAATTGTGTTGATGATGAAGGATAGATTTTGGTGACACGATGGAGACGCTGCAAAGCGAACTCACGAAGAGAGCCAAGTGAGGAAGTGATAAGAGGAAAGATGAAGAAACTACTCAAAACTTGAGGAGTAAAGAAAAATGTGAAGAAATTAAGAGTTATGGAGAATCACTATCAAAAATGGCGTTTTCCGGTGACATTGGAGGAATTCTTGCCAAGCTGGTTCCACACTAAGATTTCTCACTGTGACACCTTGGCCTCATGTTGTAACATTGACAAAGAAGAAATAATGGGGGAAGAATCATCACCAGCCTTACTTTCGTCGCATGAAAATCTCATTGAGTCTCTCTCAGAAAAAGTGAATACTTGTGATGCAAAGTTCACATTCACTAACGATGATATTTTGTTGGGTGAAACATCACATAATCATCCTTTATATATGGTAGGTTTTGTGCGTAGGCATAAAGTAAATAGGATTATGATGGATGATGGTTTCAGGGTCAATATTCTTTTTATTAGGACTTTGAAAGAACTTGGAATCCCGATGAATGAACTATCTGAAAGTCGTCTAATGATTCAGGGATTCAACTAAGGGGGGCAAAGAGCCATTGGTGATGTCAAAATAGATATAAAAATTGAAGATATGTGTTCGAGTGTATGGATGCACGTAATTGACTCAAAGACCTCATATAATATCTTGTTAGGAAGGCCATGGATCCACGAGAATAAAGTGGTGCCATCCACATACCATCAGTGTTTTAAATACTTTGAAGATGGGGTTCAAAAGAAGGTAGTAACTAATGATAATCCTTTCACCGAGACAGAAGCGCATTTTGCAGATGCGAAGTTCTACTTAAAGAATCATGTCTCAAAGGAAGTCAAAGTTGATAACTCAATACTAATAAGAAAAAATGATATCGCAAAAAGGGTTGATGTAGCAACTGAAAAGGTAGGGGTTATGATAGAGAAAGATCAACAACTTTTGGATATGAGCAGAGTACCCAAGACGAGAGAGACATCTTCAAGTAAGAGAGTGTCTCCTATTCTTCAGTACGTCCCAAAGGCAAATAAGGTCAAAGTCCAACCTTCCGAGTTGCAGAGTAAAGGACTGACATTTCCTATCAAACAAATTGATGCAATCAAATCACCTTCAGAAGGGATCAGAGGATTTGTCAAACCATCAAACCATGATTCATATGAAGCACTTCCTCAGAAGCGTACGAAGGTTTTGACCCAAATGCTTATAAATTATTGGTGAAAGCGGGATATAATCCTGATGAAACCTCTAAATTAGGGAAGCTCCCGCATGAAGTTGTTGAAAAGGCAAATGATGGCCTGAATCCTACTCAAAGGATGTTGATAGAAAGAGAGTACATGGTCAAACAATCACTTGAAGGCTTGGGTTACAAACAACCATCACCAGTACGAATCTCTATTACAAGGATGAGCATCAACTACATTACTATGATAGAAAAACCAGTGATGTCTAAAGAAAGGCCTTCTATGTTTGATCGGCTTACTATCCCAACTTCTAATGTTTCTGTATTTGATCGGCTTGCCGAGTCAACTCAAGAAACTTCAGTGTTTGATTGTTTGGGACCAATGAAGAGGAAATACTGCCAAGGAGATTGTAGAAGAATGGGAGGACGTGTTCATTCTCAAGAGCACGGTCCACCCAAGAATTGTCCCAGTTTGATTCCTTCTAGAATGAGGCTGTCACGCCTCAAATCCCATGAAGACGGACAGGCACCCGATGCCCTCAAGGCCCGAGAGAACCAACATGCAACCTGTGCTTACTATGCTTATAACTATGACACTCTTGTGAAAAGTTCACATAGGATGCAGCGATACGAACCAACATAGGTAGATCCAAAACATATAAACAAGACTTGGCCGTTGAGGCGACAACTTGTTAAGGTGCAACTGAACCATATACATAAGTCTACAAAGCCTCTAAAAGATAGAAAACCTTAGAGTAGGTCAGGACAGACCCCGCCTTACTCTTAACTACGATACAATACCAAAATGATATACCAAGGACTTAATAAAGCTCCGAATCAATCTGGAGCTCACCAAAAGTAGTTAAGTGTGTGCTCCTACTGAGGAGGTCTACTAGCTAAAGTACCTATGCTTGCAACATGAAATACAGCGTCCCCCGCGAGGGACGTCAGTACGAGAAAATGTACTAAATATGTAAGGCAATAACATATATAAAATATGAGTTCGAATGAAACCAAGTATCAATATATGTGTGCATAAATCAGAACAGAAGACCACTTTTGTTAACTCTTGTGGGATCATGTATGTTACATTCTTGTCTTTACCTTTCTGTGCGTTATGATCTTTATAAAGGCATGTGATACAAATGACCAGCTGATCAGTGGTAGAAGAGGATGACTCATGCTAGGCATTTTAACCCCTGGGATGCGGTCCTCATAATTACACAAATTGGGATCGGCCCATGCTAGGCTTTCGCCCCTGAGCTGCCACCCTTAATTATGTAGATTGATTTACTTAGATTCTTTAATCTTTGAGATTGCTATTTTGGTAGTCATAATCATTTTTGATATTTGGAACTATGGACCAGTAGTATAAGACATGAAAATAATACTTCAAGGCATTAACAATGACATAAGGAGCTATGTAACATCAATGCATTACTTGTGAGCTTAAAATGACACGATTGACTTCAACTGACTAAGAGGTGGATTTACCAAACTTTCTTTTGCAGATACCATTTCTATACCAGCACATAGGAGGATAATTACACAAGTATAGAGTAGTGAACATATAATGAAGTAATTCTATACACTAAGGAGAGGGGGAAATATTGTCAACTATTTGGAGATCGTACGCTGCCACTATGTTTCCTTTACTAGGAATAGAACTTAGGAAATTCCCTTATTGATATTGATTGCAAATATCAGATTTCATGCCGAAGAATATTGAATCGAATAGCCTTACATACCTTATCCTCTGACCAATACAACTATCACAATTCAGCCTCCCCTTCCGAGTTTTAATCTATAATATAAGTCATGATAAACCTAAATTACCAGCTATCACATCGTGAGCCTCGTAAAAAAAGTAGCTAACTTTGATTGATAACGAGCCCATACAGCCTTTAAAACAATGTGTATCACCACACCTTCCTTTTCTGCCCAATACATACATTATATATCCTTTTCCAAGATTACCCAAACTGCACCAACAACAATATACATAAAACAGCCTCAAATATTCTTTATCATACAACCAATTAATGAACTCGCCACCCCCTTGAGTTCTTTATGACAGCACACCTATAATTACTCACTCAAACTCATATATAAGGAGGAAGAAAATAGAGCAGTCACCTTACCTCAATTTCTGCAACTTCTCTTTATAACTTGAATTCCTCTAGAACTTCAACTTTCCTTTACACTTAAACCAAAGAAGAAGAGAAAAGAATCTTAATAATTAAGTAAAGTAAGCAGTAGCTTGTGGGAACTTCTGTCTTGTACTTATAATTAAGCATGAATAACATGTTTTCCTAATCATCCATGGGAGAATTAAACTAAATCCATAAGTGTTTTTACTTACCTTGTCTTGCAGAGATGAGCGATTCTTCAAGAACCCTAGAAGAACTTTAAGGCTGTTGTTTTAATCCTTAAGAGAAAAAGAGAGAGAGTGCTGGAGTTAATCCTCAATATTGTGTGTTAAAATGAGTGAGAATATCAACCAATATATCTTATATTGAGCTTTCTTCACCTTTAAGAATATCCTCTAGAAAGCTTCATTTTCAGGCACTAATTGGTCAAGTAGGTGATGCACCTGCTTATGTACATCAAGGAGCTCAAAAGGTCAAACTAGGTGATGCACCTACTTGCTTTCACTTGGTCTTAAATATTGGGCCTTGACAGATTTGGCTGCTGGGATTAAATTTCATTTTCCTTTATTTAACTTAGTTTGGGCCTCAAGTGAGTCCATTAGCATAGGCCCAAATCTGATCAATAAACCTTGGCCTTTTAAACTAGATCCATATAGCTCAAGTAGGTAATGCACCTACTTGGTCCTTTGGACTGGTCAATAAGTCAAAGTAGGTGATGCACCTACTTGTCACCTAGCTCACTTAATTTTTATTCCATTTTCTATATATTAATCCCTTTTGCTTTAACTTAGCACTTAACTTTCAACTTTAAGCTCAATTACCACCTTACTGTCTCTTTAAATATTCTTGTTGGAGCTAACTTGCAGTACACATGCTGAAACGTGCAAGACATCACATCACCTTCCGAGATAGTTTAAACAAACACTAATCATATAAGAATCATGGTCCCTTACCTATACTATAAGGCTATGGCAAGTATCACAAGAATATAACAAGCATATGCGTAATACGGGCTGTTCCATCCTTCCCCCTTTAAAACATTCGTCCTCGAATGTTAGCATGGTTATCCAGCCCAAACAGGTTCAAGCCTAATTTAGTACTACTAATAATCACATAATACATATAGACTTATACTTACTTGTCAACGCCTTAACTACGCATCTTTATCCTTCTCATCGATCTGAAAGAGATGAGGATACTTCAATTTCATTGCTTCTTCGGCTTCCCATGTAACTTCTTTTACTTGTTGGTTCCTCCATAATACTTTTATAGAAGCTACTTCTTTATTTCTTAACTTCCTAACTTGTCGATCTAGAATAGCAATGGGTACTTCTTCATAAGTGAGATCTCTCATAACCTGTACATCATCAGTAGGAATACGAAATGGGTCGCCTACGCATTTTCAAAGCATTGAGACATGAAAGACCAGGTGAAGGTTGAAGGCTCTTGAGGTAGCTTTAACTCATACGCAACTTGGCCAATTCATCGGATAATCTTATATGGCCTTACATAGCGTGGACTCAACTTTCCCTTTTTACCAAACCTCATTACCCTTTCATTGGTGAAACCTTCAAGAACACCCAATCCCCTATAGAAAATTCTAGTCCTCTCCTTCTAACATCCGCATATGATTTATGTCGACTTTGACCTGTTTCTAGCCGTTGCTGTATCACTTTGACTTTTTCCATAGCTTGATGAACAAGATATGGCCCAAATAAGGCAGTTTCACCTGTTTCGAACCAGCCAATTGGGGATCTACATTTTCTACCATATAAAGCTTCATAAGGTGCCATTTTAATACTTGAATGGTAGCTATTGTTGTACAATAACCCCTTCGTCTGGAGATTCAAGAAGGCGAATCCCCAAGCTAGCTAGTTGACATAGATCCTTAGTTATTCCTTATCTTTCCACAGACTGCCCATAAGTGCTTGCCATTATTTTACGACTTAACGCATCAGTTATTACATTTGCTTTCCCGGGATGATACAAGATATCATTGTCATAATCTTTTAATAGCTCCAACCATCTTCGCTGCCTCAAATTTAGGTCCTTTTTCTTAAAGATATATTGCAAACTCTTGTGATCAGTGTATATGTCAACATGAACTCCATACAAGTAGTGGTGCCATATCTTCAAAGCAAACACAATTGCTAGCTCTAGATCATGGGTTGGATAATTTTTCTCATGTGGCCGCAACTGCCTTGAGCCATAAGCTATTACTTTACCATGTTGAATCAATACACATCCTAGGTCCACTCCCGAAGCATCACAATACACTACATACCCTTCTGTTCCTTCTGGAAGTACCAATACAGGTGTAGAAGTTAATTTATTCCTCAGCTCTTGGAAGCTTCTTTCACATTCATCACTCCACTGAAACTTGGTTTCTTTGTGTGTTAGCTTTGTTAAGGGTGCAACAATGAAAGTGAATCCTTCAACGAACCATTTGTAATAACCTGCCAATCCAAGAAAACTACGGATCTCCGTAGGCATTATAGGTCTTGGCCAGTTTTTCACTGCTTCTATCTTCTGGTTATCAACCCTTATTCCTTCATCGGATACAATATGACCTAAGAATGCCACAGATTTCAACCAAAACTCACATTTAGAGAACTTCGCATACAACTTACGATCACAGAGAATTTGTAAAACTTGTCGCAAGTGATTAGCATGGTCATCTTCCGATCTTGAATACACCAAAATGTCATCTATGAATACTATTACAAACACATATAGAAATGGCTTGAATACCCTATTCATCAAATCCATAAAAGCTGCTGGAGCATTTGTTAGCCCGAATGACATGACTAAAAACTCAAAATGACCATACCGTGTTCAGAAAGCTGTCTTGGGAATATCTTTGTCTTTGACCCTTACTTGGTGATACCCCGACTTCATGAACACTTAGCACCTTGTAGTAATCAAACAAATCTTCAATTCTAGGAAGGGGATATTTGTTTTTAATCGTTACCTTATTCAACTGCCGGTAGTCAATACACATTCTTAACGAGCCATCTTTCCTGCGTAAAAATAAAAACTGGTGCTCCCCATGGGGACATACTTGGCCTTATGAATCCTTTTTCTAATAAGTCTTTTAATTGCTCATTCAACTCCCGTAATTCTGCCGGGGCCATTCTATATGGAGGGATGGATATAGGTTGAGTATCTGGAATCACATCAATACCAAACTCTACTTCCTGTTCTGGAGGCAAACCTGGAAGATCTTCAGGAAATACATCAGGAAATTCATTTACCACCGGAATGGATTGAAGAGTTGGTGGCTTCGCATCTATATTTTTCACTCTCACTAGATGACATATGTATCCTTTGGACATCATCTTCTTTGCCTTAAGATAAGAAATAAATTTACCTCTTGGTGTCCCAATATTACCTTTCCATTCAAGGACCTCTTTTGGAAAATGGAAATGCACCATCTTAGTTCAGCAATCTACCGTGGCATAACAAGAAGCTAACCAATCCATACCCATTATAACATCAAACTCCACCATTTCTAGCTCAACAAGGTCAGCCAATGTATCATGATCACAAACAGTTACAATGCAATTACGATAAACCTTTCTAGCTATAATAGACTCACCAATCGGTGTAGACAGTTCAAATGGCTTCACTAATAATTCTGGTGTTCTGTTGAACTTTTCAGCAATCAATGGAGTAACATATGATAGTGTAGACCCCGGATCCATTAATACATAAACAATATGTGAAAAGATGGACAATGTACCTGTAACCACATCCAGCGAGGCTTCTAAATTTTGTCGATCCCCGAGAGCATATGTGCGATTCTGAACTCCACCAGAACTAGCTGCTCCCCTAGATCCTCTACCACGACCAGTAGGCTTCTGTCCCCTACCTAAACAAGGTGCTGATGATGAGGATGCAACAACTGATCTAGTAGGTTGTGCCACACCACTCACACCCCTATGAAGGTAATTTCTCATCATATGACTCGGTGTACCACACCAAAAACAAACATTTGTCCCAAACGGACATGCACCTAAATGATTTCTTCCACATTGTTTACAAGACCATCGAGGAGGTCTTGATTGGTTCATACTTCCCTGCTCTTGGTACCCCGTTGTTCGTGAACCTTGGCTTTCACCTCTTTGCCCAAACTGATTGCCCCTAAACTCTTGAAACCGAGGTGGGGCACTAGCTGTAGAGTAGGAAGATGGTACATAGATGGTCTGTTAAAGAACCGAGGCCTAAACTCACCTTGGGATGGTGTAAACTGCCCCATGGATCTGGCCTCTTAGAATGCCCTGTTTCTGATTCTTGTGTCCTTCTTCTTTGCCTTTGATCCTCCAATTTTTGCGCAAAAGCTTGCATCCTTGCTATATCCATATCATTATTCAACAAAGCAATGGTACAGTCTGTAACCAGATATGAATCTAATCTATCCACATATCAATGAACTTTATCCTCCATAGTAGCTACTATATTAGGAGCATACCTAGACAAGGAATTAAATTTGAGACTGTACTCTCTCATGCTCATACTTCCTTGGTGGAGATTTAAGAACTGATCCGCACGGGCCTCTCGGATCTCCAATGGTAGGTAATGGTCAAGGAATGCCTTTTTGAACTCTTTCCATGTAGCTGAAGGTGCATCTTTTTCCCTAGATTGCTTCCAAGCTTCATACCACAATATAGTCACACCCTTTAATCTATATGCTACTAGCTCGAGAGCTTCTTTACCACTTACATGCATAACATCGAAAGTGCGTTGGATCTGATCTATAAAGTCTTGTGGATCTTCATTAGGATCTGGCCCGGTGAATGATGGAGGGTCCAAATTAAGGAAATCACGTATACGCGTGCCAGCTGCTCTATTTACACCACTAGTACCTGCAACTAGACCTTCTTGCCTTTGGCCATGGCCAACAACTATACAAGTCAATAATTGGATTGAATTCTTCAAATCTTGCTCGGTAGCATTAATAGGGAGTTCTTGAGGTGCAGCTTCCCGCCTTACATCTTCTGGAGATGGAGGGGTCGAGGAAGTTTGAGATAGAGACTCATCTTGAGCCTCACTTTGAACAGCTTGATTAGGTGGTGGTTGGCTGGTCCCTTCTTGGGCAGCCACATTTACTCTCTTACCTGTACTTTTACTCCTTCTCGTAACCGACATCTTTGCTATAATAAAGCAATTCAGAAGTTAGATACGATTCACCTACAACATTGGTTCTATCGCACGATCTAAGAAATGAAAGAAAAGAGACAACTTCTACATGTCTCGTAGCCTCCTGTTTATAAATGTGGTGCACAACACATCCATAAGCAAGACTCTACACAGACACGACTTTGTAGACTCCCTAGGATGAACTGCTCTGATACCACTTTTGTCACGCCTCAAATCCCATGAAGACGGATTGGCACCCGATGCCCTCAAGGCCCGAGAGTACCAACATGCAACCTGTGCTTACTATGCTTATAACTATGACACTCTTGTGAAAAGTTCACATAGGATGCAGCGATACGAACCAACATAGGTAGATCCAAAACATATAAACAAGACTTGGCCGTTGAGGCGACAACTTGTTAAGGTGCAACTGAACCATATACATAAGTCTACAAAGCCTCTAAAAGATAGAAAACCTTAGAGTAGGTCAGGACAGACCCCGCCTTACTCTTAACTACGATACAATACCAAAATGAGATACCAAGGACATAGTAAAGCTCCGAATCAATCTGGAGCTCACCAAAAGTAGTTGAGAGTCGTATGCTCCTACTAAGGAGGTCTACTAGCTGAAGTACATGTACCTGCAGCATGAAATACAGTGTCCCCCGCGAGGGACGTCAATACGAGAAAATATACTGAATATGTAAGGCAATAACATATATAAAATAAGAGTTCAAATGAAACCAAGTATCAATATATGTGTGCATAAATCAGAACCGAAGACCACCTTTGTTAACTCTTGTGGGATCATGTATGTTACATTCTTGTCTTTACCTTTCTATGCGTTATGATCTTTATAAGGCATGTGATACGAATGACCAGCTGATCAGTGGTAGAAGAGGATGACCCATGCTAGGCATTTTAACCCCTCGGATGCGGTCCTCATAATTTCACAAATTGGGATCGGCCCATGCTAGGCTTTCACCCCTGAGCTACCACCCTTCTATACCAATTGGGATCGGCCCATGCTAGGCTTTCGCCCCTGAGCTGCCACCCTTAATTATATAGATTGCTTTACTTAGATTCTTTAATCTTTAAGATTGCTATTTTGGTGGTCATAATCATTTTTTATATTTGGAACTATGGACTAGTAGTAGAAGACATGAAAATAATACTTCAAGGCATTAACAATGACATAAGGAGCTATGTAACATCAATGCATTACTTGTGACCTTAAAACGACACGATTGACTTCAACTGACTAAGATGAGGATTCACCAAACTTTCTTTTGCAAATACCATTTCTATACCAACACATAGGAGGATAATTACACAAGTATAGAGTAGTGAACATATAATGAAGTAATTCTATACATTAAGGAAAGGGGGAAATATTGTCAGCTATTTGGAGATCGTACGCTGCCACTATGTTTCCTTTACTAGGAATAGAACTTAGGAGAAATTCCCTTATTGATATTGATTGCAAGTATCAGATTTCATGCCGAATAATATTGTATCGAATAGCCTTACATACCTTATCCCTTGACCAATACAACTATCACGATTCAGCCTCCCCTTTCAAGTTTTAACCTATAATATAAGTCATGATAAACTTAAATTAGCAGCTATCACAGCGTGAGCCTCGTAAAAAAGTAGCTAACTTTGACAGATAACGAGCCCATACATCCCTTAAAACAATATGTATCACCACACCTTCCTTCTCTGCCCAATACATACATTATATATCCATTTCCAAGATTACCCAAACTGCACCAACAACAATATACATAAAATAGCCTCAAATATTCTTTATCATACAACCAATTAATAAACTCACCACCCCCTTGAGTTCTTTATGACAGCACACCCATAATTCCTCACTCAAACTCATACATAAGGAGGAAGAAAATGGAGCAGTCACCTTACCTCAATTTCTGCAACTTCTCCTTATAACTTGAATTCCTCTAGAACTTCAACTTTCCTTCACACTTAAACCAAAGAAGAAGAGAAAAGTATCTTAATAATTAAGGAAAGTGAGCAGTAGCTTGTGGGAACTTCTGCCTTGTACTTATAATTAAGCATGAATAACATGTTTTCCTAATCATCCATGGGAGAATTAAGCTAAATCCATAAGTATTTTTACTTACCTTGTCTTGCAGAGATGAGGGTTTCTTCAAGAACCCTAGAAGAACCTTAAGGTTGTTGTTTTAATCCCTAAGAGAAAAAGAGAGAGAGAGCTGGAGTTAATCCTCAATATTGTATGTTAAAATGAGTGAGAATAGCAGCCAATATAACTTATATTGAGCTTTTTCACCTTTAAGAATATCCTCTAGTAAGCTTCATTTTCAGGCACTAATTAGTCAAGTAGGTGATGCACCTGCTTATTTACATCAAGCAGCTCAAAAGGTCAAACTAGGTGATGCACCTACTTACTTTCACTTGGGCTTAACTATTGGGCCTTGACAGATTTGGCTGCTGGGCTTAAATTTCATTTTCCTTTATTTAACTTAGTTTGGGCCTCAAGTGAGTCCATTAGCATAGGCCCAAATGTGATCAATAAACCTTGGCCTTTAAAACTAGATCCATATAGCTCAAGTAGGTGATGCACCTACTTGGTCCTTTGGACTGGTCAATAAGTCAAAGTAGGTGATGCACCTACTTGTCACCTACTAGCTTAGTTAAGTCAAGCAAGCAGCTCACTTATTTTATTCCATTTTCTAAATAGTAATCCCTTTTGCTTTAACTTAGCACTTAACTTTCAACTTTAAGCTCAATTACCACCTTACTGTCTCTTTAAATACTCCCGTTGGAGTTAATTTGCAGTACACATGCTGAAACGTGCTAGGCATCACATCACCTTCCGAGATAGTTTAAACCAACGCTAATCATATAAGAATCATGGTCCCTCACCTATACTAGAAGACAATGTCAAGTATCACAAGAATATAACAAGCATATGCGTAATACGGGCTGTTATAGAGGCGGGAAGCAAAACTTGTAGTTTCATGTAGGGGGGTCGTAAGAGCAAGAACGCATACCATAGTTCACACTAAGGAGCGGGATGAAGATGAAGAAAGTGTAGGATCATCAATCACATTATAATTTATGACAAGGAAAGTGCTTCACGTCATGCAAGGATTGAGAACAAATTTGTTGATGTTCATACATGTCATCACATATCCTTCAATGATGGTGATCCTCAAGAAGACGAGGACGCAAAAGATGCACCCCCTGAACTTGAGGAAGGGATAAAGAATATTGTTGATACCTTAAAGGAAGTGAACCTTGGGGTTGACAATGATATGAGGCCTACATATGTAAGTTCCTCATTGAATGAGGATGAAGAAAGAAATAGTTGCTTATGGAGTTTAGAGATGTATTTGCTTGGAGCTACAAAGAGATGCTGGGATTAGATCCTAGAGTTGCAGTTCATCGTCTTGTTGTGAAACAAGGCGTTCGTCCTGTTAAGCAAGCTCAACGTCGATTTAGACCTGAACTAGTTCCTTTGATCGGAACTGAAGTCAACAAGATCATTGAAGTAGGTTTCATTCGTGAAGTCAACTATCCTACATGGATTTCAAGCAATGTGCTTGTAAGAAAGAAGAATGGTCAAATTCGAGTTTGTGTTGACTTTAGGGATCTTAATAATGCATGCCCTAAGGATGAATTACCTCTTCCAATCCCCGAGCTTATGATTGATGCCACGACTAGATATGAGACAATGTCTTTTATGGATGGTTCATCTGGATACAACCAAATTGGCATGGCACCAAGAGATGAAGAATTTACTGCATTTCGTACTCCTAAAGGCATATATTGCTACAAAGTAATGTCGTTCGGTTTAAAAAATGCTGGAGCTACTTATCAACTAGCCATGCAGAATATTTTTGATGACATGCTTCATAAAAATGTTGAGTGTTATGTTGATGACTTAGTGGTGAAATCAAGAAAAAGGGATGACCATTTGCAAGATTTGAGAATGGTGTTTGAACGACTTCGAAGATACCAACTCAAAATGAACTCTTTAAAATGTGCCTTTGGGGTTACTTCATGGACGTTTCTTGGTTTTATTGTTCGACATCAAGGGATCAAAATTGATCAAGACAAAATAGATGTTATTTTGAAGATGCCCGAGCCTAAAGATATTCATGAGTTGAAAAGCTTGCAAGGAAAATTGGCATACCTTAGAAGGTTTATCTCGAATCTAGCTGGCAGATGCCAACCATTCAATCGTCTTATGAAAAAGGATGTTCCTTTTGAATGGGACCAGTCTTGTACCAATGCTTTCGAGAGCATAAATCTTATCTGATGAAGCCTCCAGTACTTGTATCTCCTATACCTGGAAAACCATTGATATTATATATTGTTGCATAAGAAAGGTCAGTAGGAGCACTTCTAGAACAAGAAAAAAATGAAGGGTAAGAAAATACTCTTTATTACTTGAGTAGGACGATGACACAAAATGAGATCAAGTATTCACCTATTGAGAAGTTATGTCTCCCTCATATTCTTGATTTAGAAGATGAAACATTACTTCCAAGCTCATGTTGTACGACTTGTCTCTAAAGCATATCCTATCAAGTTTGTCATGTCCAAACCTGTCTTGAGTGATCGGCTAGCATGGTAGTACCTCCAATTTCAACAGTTTGAAATTACATATATCTCTCAAAAGGAAATAAAAGGACAAGTGCTAGCAGATTTCTTAGCCAATCATCCAATTCCAAAGATTGGGAATTATCTTATGAGTTACCTGATGAAGACGTGATGTTAATTGAAATCCAACCACCTTGGAAGATGTACTTTGATGGAGTTGCGCACTGTGAAGGAGCCGGCACTGGAGTAGTATTTGTCACTTCATATGGAGAAGTCCTAACATATTCCTTTACTTTTACACAACACTGCTCCAATAATGTTGCGGAATATCAAACACTCTTACTTGGGCTTGAAATGGCTGTTGATATGAAACAATTGCAGTTGCAAATTTATGGTGATTCCAAGTTAGTGATTAATCAAGTATTGGATGATTAAGAAGTGAAGAAACCTGAGTTACTCCCATTCCGCAATTATGCTCAAAAGATGATAGGTTGGCTTGGGGAGGTGACTATTCAACATATCCCTAGAAAGGAAAATAAGAAGGTTGATGCGTTGGCAGCTTTAGCTTCTGCATTAGCATCGCCCGATCAAATGCAAGTTGTTGTTTTCCAAAAATGGATAGCTCCATCACCAGATGAACATATAGAAGAATTTGGACAAGCCATTGCTACTTCCGAGGCTAAAATGGAAGACTGGCGACAACCAATAATTGATTACTTGTGTTATGGAATATTGCCAGAAAATCTTCAAAGGAGGACATAAATCCACCAACGAGTCCCACATTTTCTTTATTATAAAGATATACTCTACAGGCGATCATTTGATGGGGTACTCTTACGTTGTTTGGGGATAGATGAATCTATTCAAGCCATGTAAGAAGCAAATTCTGGAGTATGTGGAGCACATCAATCAGGGACAAAACTTCATTTTCATATAAAAAGAATGGGATATTATTGGCAAACTATGGTAAAAGATTGCTTGGATTACGCTCGAAGGTGTCAAGCTTGCTGATTTCATGACAATTTTATACATCAACCCCGTGAAGTACTACACCCAACTATTGCTTCCTGGCCATTCGAAGCTTGGGGTTTGGATGTTGTTGGGCCATTGCCTAAATCCTCTAGTGGTCATTTGTACATCCTTGTAGCAACCGATTATTTTTCAAAATGGGCAGAAGTTGTTTCTCTTAAAGAGGTGAAGAAAGAGAATGTCGCCAACTTCATTCGGGTCAATATTATCTATCGTTTTGGCATTCCTAGATATATATTGACAGACAATGGAAAGCCATTTGATAACAAGTTGATGACAAAGATATGTGATCTTTTTTACTTCAAGCAACGCAATTCCTCAGTGTACTATGTTGCTGCTAATGGGCTCGCTGAAGCATTTAACAAGACACTCTGCAACTTGTTGAAGAAAATTGTCTCTAAATCTAAGAGACATTGGCATGAATGAATGGAAGAAGCTCTTTAGGCATATAGGACCACGTATCGTACACCAACACGTGCGACTCCTTATTCTCTTGTTTATGGAGTTGAAGCAGTCCTTCCACTCGAGCATCAAATTACGTCATTACGGCTTGCCATTCAAGAAGCACTCACTGATGAAGAAAATGCTCGGTTACGTCTTGAAGAATTGGAAGCTATTGATGAGAAGAGACTACAGGCTCAAGAAAGTTTAGAATGTTATCAAGCTCGTCTAGCTCGATCTTTTAATAAAAAGGTTCGTCTTAGATGCTTTCAAGTTGGTGACCAGGTTCTTGTTGTAAGAAAACCCATTATTACCTCTCTTCGATCTGGAAGCAAGTTCTCCACTAAATGGGATGGGCCATATGTTGTACAAGATGTATACTCAAGTGGCGCCTACAAACTGGTTGACTCAGAAGGATTACACATTGCCCCATTAATGGGAGGTTCATGAAAAAATACTATCTCTAAAGGAAAGAAGCATGCTCCTTAAGGTAGGAGCCTAAACTGCATGTTACTCCTGGCCCGTAAGAGTATAAATTGTGTACGGCACAAAAAAAATCACTTACCTCCCCAAAACTACGTTGTGACTTGATCCTCTTCACTGAGGTACGTAGGTTCTTAGAACCATATTCTAAGTTCAGTTGCATGAGTGTAAAAAATAACCCACATGTTTCCACTTGATCCTCTTCATCAATATACATAGGCGCTTAGAGTTACACCCCAATTTCAATCTCATAAGTTCAAAAAAAAAAAGGAAAAAGCAAACCATTATTTGCACATCACAATATTCCTTTTAAATGTCATAGATTGTCATTTGAGTCGACATCAATGAAATATCTGTATATATTCATAAAGCTTTTAGCCATGATTTTTTGTACAGGTTATATTACTGAAAGTCGTCTTTCCTATGAAAGAAAGAAATCACATCATTTCGACCTTTCTGCACTGAGATATGATTTTTTTAAAACCAGAGTCATGCGAATCTAAAATGATTACCATTTTAACATATGAAGTTCATTTCTAAGATTCATCCAGAACAATTCTGTGAGATTTGAGCTATGAAGTTTGGACATGTTTAGATTATGAAGATTAGTTTTGATAAATCAAGTCTTTCATGACTCTGATGTTCTCACTTGTACTATTAAGACACAAAGCTGATAAACAATTGATTTTTGAAGCTGAAGTACAAAGGAAATAATAAATGGACAATAATAAAGCAATCAAAATGTTTATTTGCTATTAATATTAAGAACATCAACTAATCAATCAAAATTCTAAAAAAGGAAAATGAGAGAGAACAGAAAGCTAAAAGAAAACATTAAAATAAGCTAATATAAACATAACTTATAATTAGCTAAATCTTGAAGAGCGACCTCTTCTTCTCTTCTACATCATCTGATGCTTTGGTAGTCACTAAAGAGACATCAACGCATTTGTTGAACTCATGTTCAACTTCCAAGACTTTAGATTCAACATCTTCAACTTCTTTCTTGACGGCATCTCGAAGAGCTTTCAACTCCTTCACCTTTTTCTTCGCTTCCTTAAGGGATTGACAAGAAACTGATAATTCTTTAGATTTCTCATTATTTTCATGCAAGACAAGATCAAGGTATTCCTTGGCTTTCAATTATGACTTAGATTTCTCAAATCCGGCCTTATCAACAAGAGCTGATCGCGCTTGGTCATAAGAAAAAGCAAGGTTAAAGAAAAACTCCAATAAAGTCTTCAAAGGGGAAATATCCACACCCATGGAATCTACATCTGCAAGAATTAGTTGAATCTCATCCTTAAGAGAAGAAGAATGGTCTGCATTAAGGTCAAAAAGTTTAGAACGAATCTTAGTCCAAGATCCTTTGACAAAATCCTTTCGAAGTTTCAAGACAACCTTTCTTCCATCAAAAATAGACTTGCATGTTACCGGTTGCTTGTGGGAACTGAATTTGACATTTGTTGTGGTTTTGTCATGAGAAATATAAGTAACCTCTTGTCCTGCCAGAGGCAACGAAAAAGATTTCCTGAATCTGGCCCCTCTACAGACTCAGTACTATTTTGAGGCTTTGCTTCCAACATGTTGACATTGCTTGGCTAAAAAAAGAGATAATAATTAGTGAAGAAACTTGGTACCATGGGGCGACATTAAAGTTTAAATTATTACCTATTTAATAGTTGTCAATGTCCTTGAAGAACTAATGTTGTTGTCAGTAACCTCTGCCGTATGCAAATCATTATCTTTCGGCATTTCTGGAGGTGGTCTCACTCTATTCCAACAACGATCACCACGGATGCTACTACTCTCATCTTGAGATGGGCGCTTGTGAGAAGTCTGATGAGTTTGAGTTGAACATTTTTCCTTTTGGACCTTTTCATTGGAAGGGCCCTTGACCTTGTCTAGAACACCAACTCTACATTTTAAAATAGGAGATTGGTTCACAATTAAAACCTCTTCATCATTCTTTTGAAGGGAATCAATAGTCGAACCAACAACATTCACCAAAAACTGCATATGATTTTCAAGAAGGTTCACGTGCACCTTTTCCCACCAGGACTTATAATTGATGGAAAAAAATTTCTTCATGTTAGATCCACTAGGAGGAAATGTTGCTCTTTCCCTAGATTTCATCAATACAAAAATTCGCGCAAGTCTTAATCTATCTTCCAATGAAGCCTCATGAAAATCTTGATCTAGTCAACTAGGAGAATCTTGAAAAAAGCTGAATTGACAACTGAATCTGTGAGGACTATATGGCTTAATGCTAAAGACATTTCCCTCCCTTAAAGTAAGATAGTTTGAGCGAACGCTCATAAAGAAATTTGATTGGTATTCTTTCTCAGTTCCATCATCACGATATTGGTGGGCATGAGGTCTATGAACAAATGTTGCATCCCAAGCAATGGTTCCTCCTCCATGTATACACTTTCTTGCATCCTCTTTTCCAAAATACCTTGCAACTCCTTCCCCAAAAAATGTAGTCATAAGGGGGATCAGTTGGTCCACCAGCTAGTAGGTAATGGGTTTTAAAGTAAAAAGCCAACCAACCATACACATAATGAATTGGAAAACAAGTTTGGACGAGATCAAGTCGCAAACATCTCGAAATTGTGTTTAGATCTTTGTAAATGCTGGCTAAAACTGGAATTGCAAGTCTAACTCTCCTACCACATGCCAAATGACAGGCGTTTCTGAAGACACCCGGACGAATAAAGTCATCTACCTTAGTAGGAAGAACAAATATACACAACCAATATGACAAAAATGCTGCCAAGTATGTTTCCTCTATCTTATGACTCTTAACTTGTAACTTATGGAACGATGCTTCTTCATCAAAAGACCACTTAAGAGACTCATCAATTACCCCAGTTGGATTGTGAGAAGATCTAAGACGGGAAGATTTATTTTCCTTTCTTGGCGGAGGCTGTCCATACTTTATATCTTTCTTACACCAAAATTCTACCTATTTTTCCACAGAAACATTCTGATTATCATTATTTTCTGTTTGTAGCTGATGAAAGGCATCAAATAAATGCTCACAAGATTGAGAGAGGAACCTTTTTCCATTTTCAAATGTGTTTGTGAGTTCTTCAACATTCAGCACGATCTCTTCATAGAGGAAACCTGATATGGGTAGACCACCAATCACGTATAAGTCCCAAAGTGATATGGATAGTTCTCTGACTGAAGTGAGCAATGTGTTTGTAGCAGGACACCAACCTTCGCTAAAGGCTTGCATGATGTTAGTGTTACGATCATACGTAAAAAGTGAACCATACATAGCATTGTATATTTTTGCGTCCTTCAAAGTCTGGTGACTCCTACTAAGTATATCTTCGGCCCATTCCCAATACCCTGGAATGTAGTGAAACTCTCCATCAAAAGTGAAAGTATCATTCCATCGAGTCTCTCCATTTATGATTCGCCACCCCAAACATGGTAAAGAACTTGCAATATTTTTGGTACGATGATTAGGGGAGCAAAGTACCCATGTCTTGGGAGGACGACTATTATATTCTAAAGTCCAATCATCTAGACCAGGAAGTTCTCCTAGAGAAGGCCACAGAGAGGCATACTGACCACCTAATGGCTTTTCTACAAGCAATTTGGTCTCCACTTCACTGTTCTTATGAGCCGATATTACAAGGTATCGTGAATTTGAAGAAGAAGATTTCAAATCTTTAAAGTGAACCATGATTCGAACTGCACACAAAAAAATGGAACAAGTGTTTTATTAGTACTTAAGTTAATAATTCAATAATCAAGGTTATAAATCTAGACAATGAGTAACTATTTCTTTAAAGTCTTTGTTGCTTATGCAAAGTTTTAACGTCAAAGGGTGTAAAGTCTTCAGTTCAAGATGATGTGATGCTTTTGGCTTAAATCACATAATCTTCGCCTTAGACGGTGTAAAGTCTTTGGTTCAGGTGATACGATGCCTTCGGCTCAAATCATGTAAGACTTTGCCTTAGACAGTGTAAAGTCTTTGGCTCGGACAAACATGACACCATCATCATAAACACATGTAAAGTCTTTGGCTTAGACGGTGTAAAGTCTTTGGTTCGGACAACATGATGTCATCATCTTGAAACATGTAAGTCTTTGCCTTAGACGGTGTAAAGTCTTTGGCTCAGACGACATGATGCCGTAAAGTCTTTGTCTTAGACGGTGTAAAGTCTTTGACTCAAACAATACAATTTCTTTGACTTAGACGGTGTAAAGTCTTCCTCATAAGCAATGTACAATTATTGGCTCAAACAGTGTAACACTTTTTGGCTCAAAATAGTGGCGAAAAAAAAATCCTAGACATGAATATGGATTGACTTCTAATTAATAAGCGACTTGAATTATAGTCACGAATGTAGTGCCTATTGATTTATAGAAGTTATTAACAGACCAATAATGGTAGCGGTCATATTTCAGTATCTAAGGTGAAAGCAAAAGAGGGGAAAAAATGAATAAAAATTGCCCTACCTATTTCACGCATCAATATTTCTTTGTCCGGCATCACAAATCACGTATTTCCGAAAAAGTTAAGTATTTGGAACATGTGACTAACATAAGCAATTCATCTAACTTCTCTTCTTGATGAATTAAAAGGAAATTATTTTAGTCGCTTTCACAAAAGTACAAAGTACTGGACTGATTAAAAAAAAGAAAAAAAGAGTTCTTTTGAAAAGTCAACAAAAGTGGCTGATTGATTTATTCTTTTTATTTATTAAAAAGTTCTACTTTCTTTTTGGCAGAATTACTCATTACCCCTTGAACTTGAAATTTTTTATACGATTTATATCTAAATTAAATTTCATTTTAATTATCCCCCCAAACTTGTTTATTCCTCCGTCGCGTACACCTTTTTCGTCCACCTACTCCTGTTGGGACTACACGCGCGCGACAGCTGTCTAAATTGGTGATGTGAATTTCCACCTGGATAAATAATAGCCACCTAGATAAGTTAATATTGCAAAAAATAAATTTCTTAAATTTAAAATTCATTGTTTAAAAGTTATTTTTGAATAAGGGCTGATTTCGCGGAACTCCTTCTGGATTTGGGTTTTTCTAGATGTGAAGTTGGTTGATTAAATTTTAAATTTGTCTGAAATTCTTACCAAGTAAGTGTTAATCTTTGTTTCCTTTACTTTTCATTTACATTTTACCCTATTTTTCGTTTAAAATATGTCAAATATTAAAGAAAAATGAAGATTTTACATTTTTTTTTATCGTTGTAACGTTATGATGTGGCAAAAAATCACTTCCTCACGCGCCTAGTAGAGATTGTTGTCAATTTCTACGCCAGGTGGACAATAAAGGTGTACGCGACGGAGGAATAAACAAGTTTGGGGGTAATTAAAACGGAATTTAGTTTAGATGTACACCGTATAAAAAGCTTCAAGTTCAGGAGGGTAATGAGTACTTTTGCCTTTCTTTTTTAAAAAAAGAGTTAACGCAGGGTCGGAAGTGACAAAAGAAAAGAAAAAAAAAAAAAAGAAAAGAAGAGGTTATTCAAGGAGCTTACCAGAATAATTGATAGATGGTCTTCAAGATTTCTTGGTAAAATTATGAATGGGTTTTAAAAAAATTTAGCCGCTATTTATAGAGTAGCTGGAAAGGATATTAGAGTCCTAACCCAAAATAAATTCAATATTTGATAAGTCAAATATTTTTTGGGATAAGAAGATAATATTTCTTTTCAAAGTTTAATCCTATAAGGACTCAAATTTTTTCTTTATATTTAAGATATTTAAGGTTTTAAATTTAATAAAATCTTAAATATAAAGAATTTTTGTTTTTTTTCGATAATCAAGTCTCCTATATGACTTCAAATTGTTAAATGTGATGCAGTAGGAAGTTGGAATAAGCTTACTTCCTACGTGGCTTACTTTTTCCCTACATAATGGAATAAACAATTACCACTTCGTTATTATTAGACAAATTATTTTGAAGTATCTTAAAGAAAGGGATTGATTATTATTTTATTTTATTTTATTTATTTATTTATTTTAAATAAATAAATAAATAAAATACAATTTTCCAAGCTTACAATTATTCAAAATTCTCCTACAAATTGGAGTATACCTTCACTAAGTACTTCAAGTCTGGTCCAAAAAAAAAAAACTTGACAAAACTTGAAGTAGGAGGCATTTGTAAGCATTAAGATTTTATTGGATTTAAATCCATAAATTAATTTGGATTATATTAAATTCAAGAAAATAGTTGAGGTTATGTGGCAATCCAAGTCAAATTAAATAAGCCACTAAAATCATGCCATGTGTCAATGTTATGTGGCAATCCAAGTCAAATTAAATGAGCCACTAAAATCATGCCTCATGTCAAAGTTATGCGGCAATCCAAGTCAAATTAAATAAGCCACTAAAATCATGTCACGTGTCAAAGTTATGTGGCAATCCAAGTCAAATAGCCACTAAAATCACGCAACGTGTCAAAGTTATGTGGCAATTCAAGTCAAATTAAATGAGCCACTAGAATAACGCCATGTGTATATGTGACATGTTCTGACCAATCAGATCAAAGCTTTTCACCGGAGGAATGTGATTGGTCGGTTCAAACCGACCAATCAAATCACACCTGTAAACCACTCCCTACTAATATAAATAGGGGTCCTCATTATTCATAGAGGATGAGGTTTTTCAAGAAGAAGAAGCAAGAAGAGAGCTCGTGGATAAAAGGCTGCAAATTCTATACAAGCTACAAGTTCAAGCAATCAAATTCAAAGTTCAAGCTCAAGATCAAGAACAAAGGCAAATATCAAGATTCAAAATCAAGTTACTTCTTCATACTTATTATTCGTCATAACCATACAAGTGTTCGTGATGAATAATTCACACCCAAGTTCGAAAGCTAAAGATTCAAGATCAAGTTATTCAAGTCCTACATATTTCATATTATTTTGAAGAATCAGAGGACTATCATAGAGATTGTAACACGCACTACATTTTGGAATCGAATACTACATTTTGTTACTTTTATTTTCCTGTCTTGATTATTTATTTTTCTCGGCTCGAAAATATGTTGTTTACACATACATTTTAAAATATTTAAATTTATTGGTGCGAGTCGAAAAAAGCTTTTAAATTGTTTTTATATTTTTTAATATATATTTTTTTTATATTTTTCCGATCATTTACGAAAAAAAATAAAATTTCATTTTTTATTGAAAATCATTATTTTCGATATTTTAAAGTCATTCGTGCAAGTAAAAATCTTTTTTTAGGTGTTTCTGTATTTCTTTTATATATTTTTCTTGAATTTAATAATTTTTCGGATATTAACAAAAAAAAATTGTTTTCTTAAAACAATTATTTTCGATAATTTAAGTTAGTGACGTAAGCCAAAAAAATTTTAGTTGTTTTTGATACTTCTTTATATTTTATTGGCCATTTAAGGAAAAAAAAAATTTTGATTATTTTTTGAACATTTACGAAAATAAATAAAATTTTGATATTTTTTTAAAAAAAGCTATATTTTTTATATTTTAAAATCATTGGTGCGAGTCGAAAAAAATTTGAAGTTGTTTTTATATTGTTTTAATATTTTTGTTGAATTTTATATTTTTCAGTCATTTACGAAAAAAAAAATTGAATTTTTTTAAATCATTATTTTCGTTATTTTAAAGTCATTGGTGCAAGTCAAAAAATAATTTGTGGTGTTTTCATATTTTTTTAGATTTTTTCAAATATATAGGAAAAAATTATTTTTTTTTTCTTGAAACCCATTATTTTCGATATCTTAAAGTCATTGGTGCAAGTAAAAAAAAAATTGAACTGTTTTTATATTTTCTTTAAGTTTTGCTTGATTTTTTATATTTTTCGGGCATTTGAAATTCATTATTTTTTATATTTTAAAATCAATGGTGCAAGCCAAATATTTTTTTGAGGTGTGCTTCATATTTGACTTGATTTTTTTTATTTTTCGGATATTTACGGGAAAAAACAATTTTTTGCATTTTGTTAAAACCATTTTTTTTTACTATTTTTGAGCATCACACATCACTTGCACCTCGCAAGGTGTCACTCGGGGGTGGAAGTTGGCCTCCCGTGCGCCTTGAGCACACGACTGGCCTAAATATGAGTCTACGTCGACTAACGTTGCGGTAAATGGTGGTTGAAACTCAACTCTCTTTGTTGTCGTGGTAGAGCCCTTCGTGAGTCCATTTTTTCGTACATTTATGAAAAAAATAAAGTTTTGATCTTTTTTATGAAAATCATTATTTTCAATAATTTAAAGTCATTGGTGCAAGTCAAAAAAAAATTGAGGTGTTTTCTTATTTTAATATATTTTTCTTGATTTTTATATATTTTTTTTGGATATTTTACAAAAAAATAATTTTTTGATTTTTTTCTTGGAAACCATTTTTTTTGATATTTTAAAGTCATTGGTGCAAGTCATCTATATGAACCCATTACCACAATTCTTGATAGTAATGAGGGCTATCGACGAGCTAATAGATGTCATTGATGAGTCCATAATTTGGACACATTTAGGGCTTGTTTTTAATAAAATTAGTATCCTCAATTGCACATTTTGCCTCCACAACTGATGTAAATGCTTGAATTTCAGGTATTTGAACGTTAGTGACAACACATGGACACTATGGAGCAAAAAGGAACAAGGCCACCAAAAGAATGAAGAAAAGAAGGCTTGAGGCCCAAACCATTGGGCGATTCGCCAATGGCCTCGGGCTCGCCCAACGTCAAATGCGCCAAGTGCTGAAGGGGGTAACCACGTGGCAATGGGAAAGTTTAGTCGGCGAATCGCCGAATTACCTTGATACCGCCCAAAGTTACAGAAGGTGGAGCAAAACGAAGAATACTTTAGGCGAACAGCAGAACCAGTTGGCGTGTCGTCGATACATTCGGCGAAAGATAACCAGATCGCCAAAGGTTGCTGAAGAAGATTTGAACACATGCAGATGGGCAAAACAAAAGGAAAAAGGCGATTCGCGGAAATGCTCGGCGACTTAGATCTGAATCACCTAAAGTCACAGTCGTCAAACCAAGAATGAGTAAAAGAAAATTGAAGACGAAATGATGAACACTCGGCGCATCGCCGACAGGTCGGCGACACCCGACTAACCTCGCTGAATGGCCCGTGGCAGCCACACCTCAGACTTGCTTAAATTAATTTTTGGAGATGAAAGAGAGCATTCAGAAAAAGAGGGAACGTCGCAATTAGAGAGAAAAACACCATAAAAGGGTTTTAAGTGTGATTTTCATAGAGATTTTCTAAAAATATTTTGTAAATCAATCAAATTTCTAGTTTAATTCCCCGTAAAACCCTAAATTTACTGCATTTATTGATGGGAAGAAGTATGGGTGTTGATTTTCTTTTCATTTTTAATATGAGTGGCTAAAACCCTTCACTTGGGGTTTTGACCATGAAGACAATTGTTGAATTTTGCTAAGTGGGTAGTGTTGAAATATGAACGGGGAGGTTGATTTGAAGTGGGTCTGGATCGTTATGGTGATTTGAAGTTATTTTGCATTATTTAGTGCAACCATTTCCGTGTTGTGAGCTTGCTCGAGAGAGAAGTTCAGAACCAAAGTAACCATCTCAGCATCCTTAGTATTGGGTTAGCCTGATTTTAGCGAGAGAGAGTGAACACGGAACCTATCCTTTGCATCTAGCTCGAGAGAGTGGATTTGATGAGGGCAAAGGGCTGGGCATCTTCCGATTGGTGATGGAGTTCGAGAGAATTCGTCATAGAAAAGGAAATTGTTCGAGAGAAAATTATCTTATACATAGTCTGACCTACCCAAAACAAAATGACCTACCGTTGGTATCAACATTTACCTTCTAAAGTGAAATTTGACAATTGTCTGGTCAATTCCCCAAGTTTTACTCTAGTATTTGTTTACTTCGTAATTATTCGTGAATTTGGGCCTGCAGTTGATAGATACGCCATAATCCTAAAGGTATAGGGGAAATATCGTTGAAGAGACTGTATCAAATATTAACCTTTGAATTTGAAAGAAAGCCTACTCCCTTGGGACTCGACCCCAACCCTTGGTTGGATTACTTTACTATTATACGATCGTCGACACTTGAATTGGAAGTTGTGTCTTGATTACGCAAACATCAATCACCATCAGCGAAAATGCATCAAAAGTGGCACAATTCTCCAATTACATTCACGTTGCTTTTGAAACAAAGTGTGCCTTGAAATCTTGGTCCTTGCTAGTAAAGTTCTTGGTCGAAAGTTCAGGGAGTCCCTCGTATTCTCTTTGATATTTGGACTGTGAGAACACAATCTCATTTTCAGTTGGGGTGCCTCTCTTGTAGTCATTTTGTTTGTTTTTGCATATAGTTATTGTTCCATTGTTGGACGTACATTTCTTTCTTTGTTATGGATTTGTGTGCCCTTTTCGAAATTTGATAGTATGGATGATTATGTTGATATTGTGTTGGATTGGTCTATTTTAGTTTTTAATTTGTACTTTGTAACTTCTTTTTTTTTTGTTCTGATAAAAATATTTGGATTGATGATGACCGATGATGGATAGAGCGTGACGAATTTCTTAAGGGTAAATTGTCGATTGTTTGTGAGTGTTTGATTGGTGTTGATTGTGGCAAAGTCTAAGTAGTTGTTCCCGAATAGATGCATGAGGTTGACTGATGATAGATTGGTTGACGACTTTCTTAAGGGAAAAATCGTCGTCTTCTTGGAAAGGTTTTGACTTGGTTGGTACTAAAAGCATAGTCATGCATGTAAATAGTGTTGAGCATACCTCTCCATTTTTAAAAGGTTGGGCATGTTATGAGTGATTTTGTGACAACTCTTACAACTCTTTCTCTGACTTTTGATTCGTTAGCGGTTAAAATGTTCAATGCTACTTGTATTTTCAAAAGGAAGTAAAGATTTTTAACCATCTTGATTGATTTGCAGGCCATGTGTGGTGAGTTATTGCATTGTGTTTGCTTTTGTCACCTAGAACTTGCCCGGTTGGTCTTGAATGAGTTTGGTTGGAGAAATGATCTTAGGCTTTCTTTAATATCTTCAAGTCCACTTGGCATAAAAATCCCACCTTTGTACTAAATATATCCTTAGTTTTCCCCTTTGAGCCTAATCCTTTTTATCGGCAACCACATTACAAGCCTTATTCGTTTCGAAAAGGTAACCCTCTTATGAACCCTTCCTTCCTTGAACTTGAGGTTGTGAAAGTTGAGGCTAAAAGCCTAAGTTTGGGGGGTGTTATGGGACATTTATTTAAGGGATGCTTACCACATGAGGGCAAGATGTAAAAAAAAATATAAAGAAAAGAGAAATTGAGGGATGGATGGAAAGTCTTAAAGAAAGAAAAAGTTTTGAAAAAGAAAGAACGAAAATGAATAAATGAGTCTTGAATCCTCCAAAAGTTGAAAATGGTTGTATGTGGAGTATCTAAAGCGGAAATAAGAAAAGAAAAAAAATGAAAAAATAGTGTGGAATGTGCATGGGTTTGAAAAGTGAAGAAAAGTAGAAAAAAATGGAAATGATGAGTAGTTGTGTAGTGTTCAAGCAGGGTGTAGTCACTTATACCTAAATGATATCCCAACCTTCCCTAAGCCTACATTACAATATTAATAAAGTCCTTTGAGAATTCTAACCAAATGAAGTTGAGTCAATGTTGATTGAAAATATGGGCAAGCCTATGGTGTGACATTTGTGTGCATGAGATGATTCTTTGTGAGTTTGAGTGTTGCATCTTTGTCCCTCGTCTTGTTTCTATGTAAGTGTGGTTTCGAGACACTTCTTTCTTGGGAGGGCATGTAAGTAGGAAAAGTAGTGAATTTGAAAATTCCTAATTGAGTCAAGTGAGCATGTGAAAGAGTTGATGAGTTGATGAGTTGATGAGTTGAGTCATTTCTTGAGTTTGAGTTGTTGTCACTTAAATGATTCTTGATTTTTGAAAATGTTTCATGAGCATGAGAGGATTTCTTTTGTGGAAAGTTTGCATGTGGACTATTTGTTAGTTTGAGAAAGGGAAATTGATTTGTGGTGTTTCTTGAAATAAGAGTCTCTTGTGTTTTGGACTTTCTTGACTTGAGGAAAAACAACGTTTCTAAGTTGGGGGTGTTGGTTAGTGGGATATTTCCACTCATTTGAGTCTCTTTTCGTAGTTATTTTTGCTTGCTTTAGTTTAGAATTGGTGCTTTTAATGTGGTTTCTTTCATACTTGCATGCAAATGAAATAGAGAGTTCCTCCAAAATGTTGAAGGTGCAGGGTTAGCGCCATTCAATTGTTGGCTTTGTTTGGGAGGAATCAAAACAATGATTCTTCATGTTGAAAAACAACATGTTTAATTTTATTTGCTTTTTTTGTGATGAAATTAGTTGTCCCACCACTTGTACTAGAAACATATATGACTTATGCGCCTTTGTTAATCTATTATTCTTGACCCCATAGATTTTTATGATTATGGCATGCATACTATTATATCTTCATCTTTATATTGTGTAGAGAAGTTAGGGTGGTTCATAAAATTCTGGCAATAATTTCAATATCTTGCCGGAGAATGCACAAAAAATTTCTCAATACTTATCTTCCCATCCACGAATGAAGAAGGTCAATTATGCAGGACTTTCTGACCATCCAAGGAGGTCTTTGCAGTAATTTAGATATTCAAACAAGTGATTTTTTTGGGAATTTGAACTAAGGCGCTATGATTGTCAGTATCGTGCCTCTATGAATCTCTCCCTTGAAACTAAATGTTTAAATGTTGATCAATTTGCAGGCAATGGGTTCAAGATCGGTGCTGAGTTTTCTGATAGGTTCTTTAGCACTTTTAAGCATGTTGTTGAGGCTACCAAGTACTTCAGCACTATAGTCAGTTTTGGTTAGTTTCATCTTATGTTCAATTACTATTTCTAAGATCATTTTTTCCTATCAAACTACTTTCTAATGACATTTGCCTTCTCAATCTTTACCCTGTTGTTTATAGTAAACGTGCAAATATTCTTTTGCTTTGGTAGTCCCTCGTATTCTTTTTTGATATTTGGACTGTGACGACACAATCTCATTTTCAGCTGGGGGTGCCTCCCTTGTACTCATTTAGTTGATTGTTTGTGCATATTGTGATTGTGCCTTTGTCAGGATTTGATATTGTGGATGTTTATGTTGATATTGTCTTGGATTGGTCTATTTTAGTTTTTTATTGTAGTTTGTAGCTTTTTTTTGTTTAGATAATAAGATTTGGATTGATGATGCCCGATGATAGATCTAGAGTGACAACTTTCGTAATGTTAAATCATAGATTGCTTGTGAGTGTTTGATTGGCGTTGATTGTGGCCAAGTTTAGGTAGCCATTCCCGAATAGATTCATGAGGTTGCCTCATGATAGATTTGTTGATGGCTTTCTTAAGGGCCAAACCATCGTCTTTTTGGGAAGGTTTTGAGTTAGTTGGTACTAAATGCATAGTCATGCATGTGAATAGTGTTGATCATACCTCTCCATTTTATAAGGTTGAGCATGTTATGAATGATTTTGTGACAACTCCTACAACTCCTTTTGTGACTTTTAATTCGTTAGCGGTTAAAATATTTTTCAGGAATTGGAGTAGGGTACAAGAAGGTAAGAAAGTAAAAGTTTTTTACGATATGTACAACCTCCCGAGTTCCTTGATATTTGAGTTTTGGTTGTTATTTTGTATGCTCAAATTCTACTATATGATCAAAATTCATTTGTTTGCACTTAGGGAAGGTCTTAATCTTAATCATTCAAATCTCATTAAGTCTATTTGTTTTCAAGGCTTGAATATTAATCATTAAATGCATTTGTTTTTTTTTATTTTACACCACTTGATGGGTCTAAATGATTAATATCATTAAGAATCTATTTAAGAATTTGTTCAAAGATGACAGTTCGCCTCTACTCCATCTATTTTCACCCACAACCACCATTTCAGCCTAACTGCCATCACCATTCACCGCCATTAGTTATCGATATCATTCCACTTTTAATTATCAGCCGCCACCACCTCCATCCACGGTTAAAATCTAGTACCAACCACTACACTATATGATGCTATCCACAACCACCATTATTAATTGACACCATCCCAAATTGACACACACAATCACCATCATTTATCATTACCACCATCAATTGCCATATACAAATTTTAAAATATTTTCTTGATATGATATTAGATCAATTTATTATTTTATTTGAATTTTGTATTTATTATTTTTTGTACATTCAAATGTTGAAAAAAAAAACAGTCTTAACTATTAAACATTTTGATCATAATGCAATATCTTAATATTCAAATGTGTATTTAAATTCAGATCTCTAAATGTTAATATACATTTTCATATTCAGATGTGCATTCAGATTGAGACATCTCAATCTTGATGAAATAAATGAGGTCTGCCAGAATGATAAGTTTACATAAACAAAGTGGATAACTTAAGCGGTCTATTGATAAGGAAAAACTTCCATTCCTCCAGACTTGATCTTGTAGATGTACTTGCGGTACTGTTTATAGTTCTTTTATTGGGAAATTATCTTTTATGTGTTCATAATATAAAAAGAAGTTATAAATAACTAAAAGGTTCTCTTTGAGTTGGAGAAGAATTCTCATTAATTACTTCTTGTGTGGTGTTGCTCAAGAGTTATATATGTATTTTCTGTGTCACAGCATTCCACATTTGTGTTGTAGGTTCTTTCTATAATATTTGTATGCATGAAGCAATAACCCTGACAGGTAAAATATGTTTCTCTCAAATTTCTCCCTGTAGAGGCAGACCCTAACTTGAGGCTCTAGCATATGTTGGAAATATTGCTAAAGCAATGGGACCAACCATGGAGCCTCATGTTCGTGGTCTATTGGATCCTATGTTTTCTGTTGGGCTTTCCGTCACACTAGCAGATTCGTTGGAGTTATTAACTGAAAGGTTCTCTGAGTTTGAGCACAACTTTCATGAACTGGTTCTTTTGTGTGGTGTTGCTAAAGTGTAACATGTGTATTTTTTGTCTCAGCATTCCACCTTTCTTGCCGACAATTCAGAATCAGCTGCTTGAATGTATCTCAACAATCCTTTCAAGATCTCATCATGCAATGTCAAGACAATCAGCTGCTTGAGTCGAGAGCATCTTGCTACATTTACCCCCAAGTACCAGAACTGAGTAGTTCTCCGCTAGTTCCACTTGCTTCACAAGCTCTTGCTCGTTTTAATTTCAAGGTTTGTCGTCTATATTTTTGTGCACTTTATTTCCCTTCTTGACAGTTTAGTATAGTGGATTTGGGGTTACAGAAGCATGATCTTCTTGAGTTTGCAAGGGGGTTTGTTGTTGTATATTTAGAAGATGAAGATGGAGCTACATAGAAGGATGTTGCGTTGTGTTGCTGCAAACTAATAGCAAATTCTTTTTTAGCGATGTCTTCTGCTCAATTTAGTCCAAGTAGAATCAATAGCTCTAGTGGAAAGCGACGCCAACTAGTCAAAAGAAGCAACTTTTTAGTGATTGGAATTGGGAGTCACAAAGAAAAAGGAAATCGAACTCAGTTGCAAATTCATTAGAGATCAACCTCTCAGTTTTCCTTGGATTATCAGACCATGATGAAAATTACTTATCCTTCATTGTGAAGTAAAGTCCTTTCTTTTTCGTTGAGTTGATTATGTTTTTGTGGATCAAAATACTAACTCAATCCGATGATGTGGTTTGCTGTAGAAATTCTTTTTTGGTGTTTGAGAATGCGGTAATCTTAAAAGATTTAGAGACAAAAGATGCCTTGACTCGCATAATCGAGACATGTGCTACCAATTACCAAGTACCACTATGTTGCACAATCATGTGCTTCAATTTTGCTTTTAGTTTAGAAGTATGATTTTGCAATTTCCCATTTCTAGATTTGAAAGACATTTTATTATATTCCATGACTACTTTAGTTTCACGCATTCATGTGCATGTTGTTTTATTCTCCTTCACAAAGAATAATGTATGCTCAAGTCACATGTTAGGGGAATTGGACCCACTACTATCTCTGCTTGTGATATGATAAGAGCTAATTTATCATCAAAATGTGTAGGAACACATGGTAGTTCATGATGTCAAGATACAGGGAGGTTGCTGAAATTGTTTCTAAGATACCTGGAGCACTGAGATCGCTTAGTTCGCCTCAGCATAACTTCTTTACTTCCTTGAATTGCCCATTTCATGCGTGATCGATTTGTAACTAACTATTTAACGGTTTGTAACATTTGACTTCATTTTGGTGATTTAATCCGCTTTTACTAAATGGAAAATCTAGATGAATGAGATTTGCATCTTCAATGTTGGTTACTGTAACCTC
>JAJOOR010015568.1:0-42884 GCA_036250505.1 Solanum acaule | reverse complement strand
CCCCTTTTTACTTATTTGTCTCGAAAATACATTGGCTAAACGAATATAATCATTATTGAACTTAAGTCTAAACCATATTCCTCGTGGGATCGACCCCAGCGTACAAGTTGGGTTCTTTACTTGATAACTATCGCTTACGCTTCTTTAGGGAGGTGTAATTTGAACGTATCAATAGGTGGTGTCTCAACACTAAAGTCATTAGCTCGGACTAAGTGATAGACACACCCCTTGGAAATTAACTTCCTCACCTTAAGGTATGAAATAAAATGACCATTAGGCACTGTTGAACTACTCCTCAACTCTATAACTGGCTCATTAGGAAACTGGAATTTAACTACTCGAGTTCTACAATCAACTGAGGCATAACATGCATAAAGCCAGTCCATACCTAGAATAACATCAAAATCTACCTTGTCTAATTCGACTAAGTCAGCCATGGTGTCCTTGTAATTAATGGAAATTGTACAATCACAATAAACTCTCTCAGCTAGAGTAGACTCACTAACAGGTGTGGAAACACTGAAGGGCTCAAAAAATTGCTTACGAAGAATATCAAAATTCATAGCAATATAAAGAGTTACAAACGATAGAAATGCTCATGGATCTAGCAAATCATATACATCAAAAGTAAAGAGTGAATTCTCTTGCTCTTGGCGACTGGTGAAAAGATCCATGTGGTTTGCTCCTTCGCACGTCCCTGAAGTAGCTCCTCTAAGTGCTACTCTGTTTGGTGGAGGTGCTGAAGAAGATTGGGCTCTATTACCCCCATTACCACCACCTTTCATAGGGCCATATTTCATGAAGTGGCCTGCCTGACCACAGTTGAAGCAACTAGTGGAGCCATCATGACACACTCCTGGGTTGTTCCTACCACACTTAGCACACGCAAGAGTCCCATTACCTCCTTGTTCCACACTACCTTGAGACTGTGCAGGTCTAGCTCTGAAATTCCGCGAACTCTGATTCTTGTACTCACCTATGTTCCTTGGTGCAGGTGCACTAGTAGATGATGGAGCAAGTCAATTTGGCCTTTGCTGAAAAGATGATCGGTGCGCATTACTCTTCTGTTGCCCCTACTTATTTCTGGTTGTCTTGGCCTTCTTGTTTCAAAACTCTTCTCTATCTCTCAACTTATCTTTCTCAACCTGTTGCACATGGATTATCAGCCTTGCTATGTCCATGTCCCCTATCAACACTGCAGCCTTGACTTCTTTGCTTCACAGACGAGACAACCGAGATATAAATAAGCTTTTCCTACTATTCATATCAGCAAGCATCTCTGAAGCATAGCGGGATAGTTGAGTGAACTTTAGCTTGTACTCATGCACACTTATAGATTCCTCCTTAAGAGAGAGAAATACCCTTACCTTTGCCTCTCTCAGTTCACGGGGAAAGAAACGCCTCAAGAAGACCTCTTCGAACACAGCCTAACTCGCAGTTGGTGCTCCTTCAGCTCTACTCTTCTTCTATTGGTCGTAGCACACTCTAGCAACACCCTTCAAGTTGTATGCAGCTAGTTCCACACGCTTAACATCTAACATATGCATCACCTCAAACACTTTCTACAACTCTTCTACAAAGTTTTACGGATCCTCAGTGACACTTGAACCGGTAAAGTCTGGAGGATTCATCCTTAAGAACTCACGGATTCTGGATGTATCAGCTACATCCTGTTGATCCCCTCTCTAATGACCAGCTTGGTTGGCCACCACTTAACTCAACATTCGGATAGCATCCCAGAACTCAACATTACTGACCTCTCATTTGGGTTGCACTTTTGGTGCAATAGGTACCCCTTGATCTTGAGGTTAAACATTCCTCCTAGCATGACTACCTCAAACAACTCTTCAAGGAGGCATGATATGAAAGATACACACAAGCACGAATTAGAAAGAAAATTTATAGAGTTGCACTCTATCGCACGAAAAGAGTATGAAAGAAGTGAGATAGCTCCTTAATGTCGCAGCCTCCTAATTATAGATGTGAAGTGCTTCACACAGATAACTACGACTCTACAGACATGGCTTTATAGACACCCTAGGACTCTTGAACTTTGTTCTTTGATACCAAGTTTTTGAAACCCTGAGCCTACACCCTGGACGTGAATGGCATTCGAGAACCATTGTTAACCCCAAGAGAACCCTTGGATTAGCTCAATACTTAGCGGAAGGCTTACTCATCAATTAATGAACTCAGAAGGAAGTTTTAAACAATAAGTCTCAAATACTTAAACTCAGAATATTTAAAATAAACATCCAACTGGCCAAAGAGGTAACTCAAGTCTCAACAATTAAGATTAACGAATGAAACTTCAAGAAAACTCATCAAGAACTCAAATCCTTTAACTTCAAGAACGAAATTGCAATTAAAATCACATGATTGTCGTGTGTCTGAATGAACCCAACACTATGCAAACTCACATTCCTCTTAGGAATCAAAACCTTGGCGAAACAATCCTCGATTCGCAAGAAAACTTGATGAACGCCTTGAACCTTCCCTCTTTTCTCTTCTTGAATTCTCTTCTAAAACCCAAAGCGTAATTGAGGATTTGTAAAACTGACACAAATCAGATTTGTCCCCAAAATAATTACTTAAAATGTTTTAAGATGATGGGGTAATGAAAAGAACAAAATACCCCTCACTAATTCGGATAACTTTCCTTAACTGGACAGGCTGATTTCAAACGGGTATATCTCCCTCATCCGAACTCAAAACTTAGCAAACTCAGTAGCGTTGAAAAGAGGATTCCAAGAAATTTCATTGGTTATATTATGTGCCACCAAACTCATGATGTACTGAAAGTTATGGTTATTTGAAGTTGACCCAAAATAAATAACTTAGCATAACTTGCAAAAATTTCAATTTGGCTCTTTCCAAATTAATTGTTTATAGATTTAGCTCTTTCTAAGGTGAGATGTTACATTTAGTTTGCCTTCCATGATGTGTGATACTAGAGGTGGTTACCTAAGTCTTGAATAAGGATGAATTAAGGTTACTTCAAGAAGTACTCCTTACATGATTGAGATGATGTATTATGTGCACTGATTATTCTTTATGACTTTTGTTGTTAACGTTTATGTTTATGTTATTTTTATTCAAGCAATCATATTTAGTACATATTTGTACTAACACATACTTTTTCCTACATTTCTTATCCAAATGTAGGGTCTGGTGTTCCCTATTCTAATCCCCGTGGCTAGGATCTATACTAGAGGCAAGGTTGAAGATGGTGAGTCATTATAGCATCCGAGGATTTGGCCACTACTTTTGTTATGTTCTTTTCATTTTTTTAACATTGATGTACGGGTTGTGTCCCGAGATTCTATTGTATTAGATGGTTTTTGAGACAAGTGTATTAGACTTCCGCTTTGCAATTAAAATACTTTGATTGTGTTGAAAATGTTTTAAATCTCATCGATTTCTATTATCTTGACTCTGAAAGCTAAGTGGATTGTGTGAGGCCTCTCGGGGTCTTGTACGCCATGTTGCATCTAAGGGGTTCCACTGGGTCGTGACAAACTTGGTATCAGAGCACAAGTTTTATAATGGTTCTAGGATGTCTCAAAACCATGTCAAGAAGAGTCTTATTCATATGTGTGATGTGTGCCATATTTATAAATGAGAGGCTACAAGATGCTTAGGAAACTTCACTTCTTTCTTTGTTCTAAGTCGTGCGATAGAGTTTAACTCTACAAGATCTCTCTCCTAATCCTTACCCTATGGTCTACATGATATGACTACTCGAAGAACTTTTTCTAGAAGGAACAAGGGAGAGAATGCAAGTCAAGAAGCTCCTCCTCAAGCTCCGATTGACCCTTTGGCCGAGGAAGTGACTAATGCGGAGTTTAGGACTGCTTTTCCAGTATTGGCTCAAGTCGTGATGGCCCAAGCCAATAGAGAGGTTGTGGTCCCCGTGAACCCATATGTGGGTATGGCGGCATCTAGAGTGAGGGATTTCACTAAGATGAATCCTCCAAAATTCTATGGTTCTATGGTTGAGGAAGATCCTCAAGAGTTCATTGATGAGGTTTACAAGGTGTTGGCTATTAAGGGAGTGACGCCGGTGAAGAAGGCAGAATTGGCCACTTATCAACTTAAGGGTGTTGCTCAAATTTGGTTCAACCAATAAACGGAAGCAAGACCAGAAGATGCGGGTCCCCTAGTATAGGAAAGGTTCAAGCCTGCTTTCCTTGATAGGTTCTTTCCTCTTCAAATGAGGGAGGCAAAAGTGCTTGAGTTTATAATATCCAACAAGGGAACATGAGTGTGAAAGAATATGCTTTGAGATTCACACAGTTGTCGAGGTATGCTCTCTCTATAGTGGCAGACTCTAGGGCAAGGATGATCAAGTTCATTTCGAGAGTGTCTGAATTGGTTGTGAAAGAATATTGTACAGTAATGCTTGTCCATGACATAGGCATTTCTCTCCTTATGGTTCGTGCTCAAAAAATTAAGGATGAACAACTTAAGGAGAAGTCTAGGAAACTAAAATGGGCAAGAACTGATGATGGTAACTCTTCATACTCTAGGTCTAGTGGACGTGGTCGTTCAAGAAATTTCGGGCAAGGTTCCTCTAATGCTCCTCCAAGATTCTACAAAGAAAGGGTGTCTAACCCTAATCCTCAAGGAGGAAATGGTAGTGGGCCTCTATTGCCTACTTGTACTAAGTGTGGAAGAAAGCATGAGGGGAAATATCTAGCAGGTTCCAATGCTTGTTTTGGTTGTGGTAAGATGGATCACAAAATAAGAGATTGTCCTTCAGTTGCTAAGAATGAATGAGATAATCGTCGTAGGGCTCAACCATATCCTTCATCCGGTCCAAGTGGTTCGGGTTCAAATGCTCCTCAGCAAAACAAGTTTTATGCACTTCAGACTCATGCTGAACAAGAAAGTTCTCCCGATATGGATAACGGTATGTTGAAAGTCTTCTAACTAGATGTTTTTGCTTTACTTGATCCCGATACTACCTTATCTTTTGTGACGCCATATTTTCTATGAGATTTGATTACTCCAAGATATGTTGTTAGATCCATTTTCTGAATCTACCCATGTTGGTGATTCTATTGTGTCTAGGAGGTTCTATAAAAGATGTTTCGTCTCCTTATCCCATAGAGTTACTCTTGTTGATTTGGTAGAGCTTGATGTGTTATATTTTGATGTTATCCTTGGTATGAATTCGTTGCATTCATGTTATGTTTCCATTGATTATAGAACCCGTGTAGTCAAGTTTCAGTTTTCGAATGAGCCTATCCTAGAATGGAAGGGGGGAAACTCTATGTTTAAGGGTCATGTGTCTCTTGTCATAAAGCTAAAAAGATGATTTTTAAGGGTTGCATTTACCATCAAGTTGGGGTAAGGGATGTACTCTTGAGTCGGTCCCCGTTGTGAATGAGTTTCTGGAACTGTTCCCAGATAATCTACCCGGTATTTCTCTGGAAAGAGAAATAAACTTTGGTATTGACCTTCTCCCTGATACGCAACCTATTTTTATTCCTCCTTATCAAATGGCTCCCGCAGAACTTAAGGAATTGAAAGAGAAATTGAAAGACTTGTTGGATAAGGGTTTTATCCGACCAAGTATATCCCCATGAGGTGCTTCATTTTTGTTTGTTAGAAAGAAAGATGGTTCTCTCTGAATGTGTATAGACTACCGGCAATTGAATAAGGTTACAATTAAGAATAAGTATCCTCTTCCAAGGATAGATGATTTGTTTGACCAATTTCACGGGGCAAGTTACTTCTCCAGATTGACCTCCGGTCGAGTTATCAACATTTAAGATTGAAGGAAGAAGATATTCCAAAAATGACTTTTAGAACCCAATACAGACACTTTGAGTTTTTGGTGATGTCTTTTGGTTTAACTAATGCTCTAGTCGCTTTTATGAATTTGATGAATAGGGTGTTTAGACAATACCTTGACATGTTTGTGATTGTGTTCATTGATGACATACTGATTATTCGAGAAGTGAGGATGAACATATTTATCATTTGAGGATTGTGTTGCAAATCCTTAAGGAACAACAAATCCTAGCAAAGTTTAGCAAATGTGAGTTTTGGCTAAGGTCTATGGTTTTTCTTTGTCATATAGTTTCAAGTAAGGGTATTGAGGTAGATCCTAATAAGACGGATGTGGTCAAGAGTTGGCCTAGAACTTTATCCCCTTCGAATATTAGAAGTTTTTTGGGTTTAGTTGGTTACTATAGAAGATTTGTTGAGGGTTTTGCTACGATTGCCTCTCCATTGACAATATTGACTCAAAAGAAAGCTAAGTTCATATGGTCCGAAGCTTGTGAGAAGGGCTTTCAAGAATTAAAATATAGACTTACTTCTGCTCCGGTGTTGACTTTACTGGAAGGGATGGATGGTTTTGTGGTTTATTGGGAAGCCTCAAGAATTGGGTTAGGATATGTGCTTATGCAAAATGGGAAAGTTATTGCCTATGCTTCAAGGCAACTTAAGATTCATGAGAAGAATTATCCTACCCATGATAATGAACTAGCGGCAATAGATTTTACCTTAGGGATTCAGAGGCATTATATGTATGGTGTTCATGTTAATGTTTTTACCAACCAGTAGAGTTTGCAATATGTGTAGAACCAAAAGGATTTAAATCTTCGTCAAAGAAGGTGGCTTGAGTTATTGAAAGATTACGATATGAGTGTTCTCTTTCACCCTGGTAAGGCGAATATGGTGAAGGATGCTCTTAGTCGGTTATCTATGGGTAGTGTTGCTCATATTGAGGATGCTAGTAAAGAGTTGGTTCGAGAAGTTCATAGATTGGCCCGGTTGGGAGTTCAGTTACTAGACTCTACCAAAGGTGGTTTGTGGTTCACAATGGTTAAAAACCGCCTTTTGTGGGGGATGTGAAAGACAACCAATGTCTTGATCTGACCTTAGTTGAATTGAAAGAAGCAATACTTAGAAAGTACATTAAGTCTTTATCCCATGGAAGAGATGGTGTACTTAGATATCAAGGTCGTTTGTGTGTTCCTAATGTAGATGACTTGAGGGAAAAGATTTTTTCAGAAACCTATAGTTCTCAGTATTCCATTCACCCAGGAGACACCAAGATGTACCGTGATTTGCAGGAGATCTATTGGTGGAATGGGATGAAGAAGAATATTGCAGAATTTGTGGCTAAATGTCCTAATTGCCAACAAGTGAAAGTTAAGCATTAGAAACCGAGAGGTTTTTCCCAAGACATTAGCAATCCTACTTGGATGTGGGAAGATTTGAATATGGACTTCATAGTAGGGTTACCATGTACTCAGCGCAAATATGATTCGATTTGGGTTATAGTAGACCGAATGACGAAATCGACCCATTTCATCCCAGTTAAGATTTCTTATACGGTGGAGGACTATGCCAAGTTATATTTGAGGAAAATGGTAAGGTTGAATGGAGTTCCCTTGTCCAGTATCTCTGATTGAGGTACCTAATTCACTTCTCAATTTTGGAAAACTTTTTGAAAGGGCCTTAGTACTCGTGTTAAGCTTTGCACGACTTTTCATCCCCAAACTGATGGGCAAGCAGAGAGTACTATCCAAACTTTGGAAGATATGTTGAGAGCTTGCGTGATTGATTTCAAGGGTAATTAGGATGACCATTTCCTTTGATTGAATTTTCTTATAACAATAGCTATCACTCAAGTATTGGTATGGCTCCATTTGAGGCATTGTATGGTAGGAGGTGTAGATCTCTTATAGGCTGGTTTGAGGTGGGTGAAGTAGCCCTAATAGGTCCTGAATTGGTACATGAGGCTATAGAGAAAGTTTGACTTATTAGAGACAGGTTGAGAACAACCCAAAATCAATAAAAGTCATCTGCCGATGTTAGAAGAAGAGATCTTAAGTTTGATGTTCAAGATTGGATTTACTTGAAAATCTCACCCATGAAGGGTGTAATGAGGTTTGCTAAGAAAGGGAAGCTTAGTCCCCATTATGTAGGCCCATAACAGATTTTGAGACGTGTTGGCAGGGTTTCTTATGAACTAGATTTTCCTAATAAGTTGGCATTGATGCATCTAGTTTTCTGATGAGTCCGAGATTTGGACTCATTTGGGACTTTGCTTATATAGATTTAGTGTCCTCAAATGCTTAATTTGTACCATAAACTGATGTTAAATCCTTCATTTTCAGGTATATGGATTGAGTGAAAAAGCTAGGACACTAATAGGCAAAAAGGAACAAAACAAGCTGAAGAAGTGAAGAAAGGCAAGCCTAGTGATCGCCAAGAGCACTTGGCGAATCGCCGAGTGGCTAGCTTGACCGCCTAAAGATCTAGTGTGCCAGCCTTGAGGGAAGAAACAAAGTCGGCGACAAAAAGGAGCAGTCGACGAATAGCCGAACAATTCCGTGAAGCAAAGATAGATCGCCCAAAGTTATAGAACTCGAGGATGCTGAATGCAAAGGCGAAAAGGAATGAAAGAGGTTAAAGGGCGGCTCGCCGAGTGGTTCGACGAGCCTGACTTACTTCACCAAATGGCCCTTCGTGACTTATTTTTGGCAACTATAAATTAGATTTTGAACATTTATTTTAGTATGCTAACTTAGACTGAATTTGTTGTAGAACATTTTTCTTTGTAGTTTTTCATAGTTTTGAAGAATTTGAGAGAATAAATTTGGAGATTTTGGTAGTGGGTTTCGAATATTCTACAAATTGAAGCATTGTAAAGAATAAATCACTCTTACCCAGTTGATGGATAATCGATTCGGTAATTGTTTTTACCTTTTTATGATGTTTGGCTAAAACTCCAATTCTTGGGGTGTGATCATGTGATTATTGGATGAATTAGTTTGTGGGTATTGTTAATTACTAGTTTAAATGCTATTTTGAAATGAGTTTAATCATTAATTGTGGTTTAATTTATGAATTATAGTTGCAAATGCAGTTCTAATTTTGTGTTATTGGCTTGCTCGAGAGAGATGTTCTAAAATAAAGATTATTGATTAATAATTTGTGGGTCATGGGTTGAGTTGGGTTTAGCTCGAGAGAGTAAATCCTAAACCCAAGCCTACCCATCTAGCTCGAAAGAGTGGGTGAATTAAGGTGTGGGTTGTTCTTTATTGTCATACTTGTTGATGTTCGTAAGAAATAACCTGATTCGGGATAGTTATTCGAGAGAAAGCTATCGCCCTTATAGTCTAGCCTACTCACTGATAGTTAGTTGTTCACTAGTAGTTTCAACTACCCATAAATCGTAATTTACCTATAATCGATAACATACCGAGAATCCTTCTCCCTATTTTTATTTTGAAGTTTTCGTGACTGTTGTGTAGTTGATAATTGCAAACTTAAAACCCCGCATCTAACACTCGTGTCACCCCTCTAATTTAATTAATGTTGTTTTTGATAATTTCTATTCATATGACTGATTAGACCACATTTGCACATCCTAATTGAATTGCTCCCAGTGGAATTCAACCCCAACTCATTTGTGGGTTTTATACTGATTTACGATCGTTGACAACTAGAATTGGATGTGGTGTGCTTGAAACGTTAAATCAAAATGGCACCGCTGCTGGGGAGTGGTGTTGTTTGAAATTCTTTTGGTGAAGTTGAATTCTGTTATTTTTAGTTATAGTTGAATCTACTTATTTTTGTTTTTGGTTTTGTGTTGTTTGTGTTAAACAGATGAGGAGATGAGCGTTAACAGAAGTAATGGTAACCAAGTGGGCCACCAAGACGACATTGGGAATCTTAATGATGTCAATGACTTAAACCAAGTGGGGGGTGTTGGTGTCATTCATTTACCTCCGGCTGAAGGAAACGTTGTGTTTCACATCACAAGAACCATGCTTCAGTTCCTACAACTAAAGGGTTTGTTTTGGGGGGCTTGCTCATGAGGATCCCCATGAGCATATTAGAAATTTTGTTGATGTAGGTGGATTGTTCTCATTTAAGAACATATTGCAAGAATCGGTCTGGCTGAGGTTGTTCCCATTTTCTCTAATGGGCAAGGCAATCAAGTGGTTGGCTGAGTTGCTAAGAGATTCTATCACTTCTTGGGACGAGCTTATTACTGCATTTCAAGTGCGACTCTTTCCTCCTTCGAAGATGATGACTCTTAAGGACAACATCCAAGGATTCAAATGTTTGGAAGGAGAGCCCATACATGAGACGTGGCTGAGGTTTAAAAAATTGATTTTTCAGTGCCCAACTCATGGAGTTCCAGATAATGTACTGATACAATACTTCTATAGAAGCCTCAGTTCGGTGAACAAAGGAGTGGCTGATCAACTTTCTCTAGGTGGTATAATGCAACAACTATGCAATAGCATCCCAACTCCTTGATTGCACGACCAAGTTTAACTAGGCTTGGTACACTCGCGAAGACCAAGTCCCTCCTCTCACTTATAAAATGATAAAAGAACATATCGAAAAGGATCAAGAGAGAGACCAAAGCATGGCAAACATGATTACTCAGCTGGATATCTTAGCCAAAAATTTCATGGGTGCTGGTGCAAGGAGTGTTAATGTTGTGGGTGTTGATAGAGTAAACCCCGATGAAGCCAAATTTGAAGCGTTATACAATGAGGAAGTGAACTTCCTAGCCAACCAAGGAGGAGGTTATCGTGCTAACTACCTAAGACTGGGAGGAAATCAAGGTTGGAATAGAGATGAGAGATAAAGTGACCGTGACAGACATTGGCATGATCGAAACGCCACTTGGAAGGAAAGAAAGGGGGAGAAGGATAGGTATGTTCCTCCCCATGAGAGTCAAAAGCCCAAAGAATTTGAAGGTGTCCGTACAGAAGACATGCTCTCACGCATTCTCAACAAGGTTGAGGGATCGGACAAAGTGTTAAAAGAGATGAAGGAGGATGTCTCTATACTTAAACAGACTGTCACCTCTCATTTCGTCTCTATCAAGCAGTTGGAGACCCAAATGGGTCCAATTTCGTCGCATTTGAACCCAAGACAACAAGAAGGGTTGCCTAGTAATACTTTGGCAAATCCCAAAAATGAAGTTTGAATAGGTACTTCCGTCGTGTCACGACATTAACTAAGGCGCTTCTTGGGAGACAACCTAAGTTTTTAATGCTTTAAGTTTGATTTGAATAACTGGTGTTGATTTTGCAGGTCGAAAAGTGGAGTATGGTTGAAAATAGGTGGTTTGGCGAGCCAAAAGTCTGGTCGGTGACTCACCGAAAAGGTCGGAGCACCCGACTTAGACCACCGTTGGATCCACAAAACATGAAGTGGAAGTCTGTAAAATTCGGCGGGCCAATTGCTGAATCAGAGATTCGCCGAACAGGTCGGCGAGCCCGATTTTGTTCACTGTTTGGACCCCCAAATTGGCTGGAGGTCCAGTAAAACATGGCGAGGTAAGTCACCACTCGACGGATCGTGGAGGGGTTTGGCGTGGTCGACTAATACCACCGAAAGGGTTGCGAACTGAAAGGTTTTAAAAGCCCAAACAGTTTAAATTTTCAAAATCTTTTATATTCTCTCATTTTTAGCCCCGTAAACTCTCACCCACACTTTAGATCTTCCATGCTTCCCATTTTTAGTTGTTTTTTTTCATTGATCTCGTGCTCGGATTTGGATTACTTTGCCGCCTAGCTTATCAAATTCTCTATTCGGGACTCAGGTTGGTTTTCCAAACCCTGAACTTTCAATTAGTGGTTGAACTCAAATGCTTTCAGTAAATATGTGTTGTTTGGTGTTACCAAATTGTTGAAATCATGTTTTATGTGTTGGATTGCCTATTTTGTGTTTCGAAATTGTGCCTAATTGCTTAAAATGATGAATCCACGTGTTTAATGCGTTAAAATTGATTCAACATTGTTGGGTTCCAGTTATTATATGTTGGGTGAAGTCTGAATAACCCCGAATTGAGCCAAATATTGTAATTTGCCCAATGATAAAGCGTTTGACGTCATTCTTAAGGGCAAAAGTCATCAAATGACCAATTTTGGTCAAATTAGGGGACGTCTGAGTACCTCGAATACATGGGTCTTATGAGTCTAGTGTGAATTGAGTAGTCTGTGTGTTTGATTTTGATTTCAGGGGCTGCAGGCTTAATTTTGGGAAACGCGGTTGAAATTTGGCACGTTAGGCAGTTTGGCGAGCTTGGTCGAGCTCATCGAACGGTTCGGCGGTTTGCCAACGTCCCTCATTGATAGCCCTTAGATTCTTGATTTGGGTTGGTTTAGTCTGTAAATTTCGATAGAAAGCCTAAGCTCGCCAAGTTCACTCGCCGAAAGGTTCCTTTGATCGCCTTTTCTGCTCTCCTAACTGCTAAAACACATTGTAAATTTCGGCAGGATTGCCTAAGCTCACCAAGTGGTGTTGGTGATTCGTCGAAGGTCCCTGAGCATCGCCGACATGCCTTATTTATGGAAAAAAATTAAGTTGGTCCTTTCGGCAAGCCTGATATGGCTCGCCTAAGTGACTCGGTGGCTGGTTTGATGAGTCTTTTTGCAACTTGAATTCTGCAATTTTCTTGAATGATTTCTAACATTCTTCTGTCAATTTTGCAGATATAGCTAGGACCAAATTTGGATGAAAGTGGCATGCCTCCCCGCAAACGAGAACGGGGTATTGTTATAAATGAGGGAGCAGCTACTTCTTCCAAAAAAAAAGGTAAGAAAGCACCTCCGAAGGGAGGCAAAGGAAAAGGAAAGGCACCCGCAACTGGGTCACAGAAGGTCAACTCCGATAGTGAGGGTGTCTACGCGATTCACCTCACCACATCTGGAAGCGAGGGGGAACACCAGGATCCTCAGGCGGCCATCTCTGAGCCTGAGGATGACCAATTGTTATTGGCCCAGAGAGCTGAAATGCGCTCCAAGAGGATGCATGATCCTTCTAGGATCCGGGCGCTCAGACCACTCTTCCTTCTTCAGTTCCAGATCATGTTGTGGTCACAGCACCACCTGCACAGGGTCCTCCTCCCCAGTATCTCAACAGACTAAAGGCCGAAGGACTAAGGACTATCATTAAGGAAAAGAGGTTGTATATAGATGGTGTGATAGATAGATATCCGGAAATATGGCGCACCTTAAGGTCCCACAAGTTCCAGATTTTCACTAAACCCTGAGGTCCCTACATTCCTAATTGGGTTCGGGAGTTCTATTCAGTCTATGGAGCTCCGGTACCACAGGGAAAAAGGAAGGCTGCTACTTTCAAACCAGTAGATTATGTAGTTGTCCGGGGAAGAAAAGCTAAATGTGATAGTGATGATATCAACGCAGTATTGGAATACACTAATAACATCAATGATGACTACCAGAGAATGATCAAGACAACGACTTTAGAGGACATGAAAGGTTGGCTGGCCCCTCTCCTGTCTGACGGTACTCCTAGGTGTCTTGAGGTCGGAGTGCCAATAGAGAAGAAAGACCTCAATATGGCAGTGAGGTACTGGTTCGACTTCATCAGTAGCACAATCATGCCATCCCAGAACGAGTCTATCCTCTGCCACACAAAGGCAGCTTTTCTTGGATCTATCATTGCAGGGAAGAGCATCAATCTAAGTGCTATCATTAAACAGGGGATGGCCATAAGAGCTAGGCAGCAGCATACATCTCTCCCTTTTCCGGTGTTGATCATCCAGTTGTGCAGACGAGCCCGGATGCCACGTAATGAGAAGAAGGACATGGAATTAATTCCCATATCCTCTACTGACATTCAGCATATTAAGGCCGAGTACTTGAAGGATGAGGCTGAGAAGAAGTGGGCAGCCCAGTGGATACATCCCCGGCTGTTGATATTGAGACACTACATGCAGAGGCAGTTTTGCCTACTTCGGCCACTGGCCTTCAAGTACTTCTAGATCAGCCCCTTCTATGACTCCGAGCTCTTCTACCACTCATCTGCCTCCTAGGTTTGCTTCTAGTATTGTTGCATCCCGACCTCCACTCACCCAGGCCATGCTGCTATGGATAGGGCACCTAGCCCATTTTGCTGATGTGCGTGCCTCCAGGCTAGATGTTGCAGTTCATAGGATGATTGAGAGAGCTCTCACCACTGCTTTGACACCTCTGAAAGATGCTATCGATGCCCTTACGATGAGGATAGAGGTGTGTAAGAGAGCTCAAGGAGCCACTCATGATGTGACGGTCTTAAAGGTCGCAGTTGCAGAGTTGAGAAAAGATATGGACCAATTGAAGATCACTAATATGTGATGATTTTTGGGAACGTGAAGATCCCTAATGAACTGGACACAGATATTCTGGTATGTTCTGATGTGCCTCCGACTACCACCAGAGATGAGGTTAGAGCCGATGAGGTGGTTGTAAAGTCCGAGGCTGAGACTGATAAAGAGCAACTCGGTGTTCAGGAGGAGACCACTATGAGGGTCTAACTAAGGTTGAGGAAGCTATGGCACATTCAACCATTAAGACTTCATTGAGAGAGACTTCATGGCAGGCTCTAGTGGAGCCAGTGTTGATGTCATCCCAGGCACTGATGCCCAAGACAAGAGTGTGACCTCGGGCATTGATGCCTGACAGATGGAGTGACTTCGATGCAGACTTCACCCCAAACTTAGCCTGGAAGGATGACATCTTTACCTCCCTTTCTATTGTCTTTATTGATTTATGTTGTTTTAGTTGCATTTGAGGACAACTACTTTTCTTTTATGGGTAGGGTGAGGTATTTCCATACCTACCTCTTGTGATTCTGTTTTGTTTGTGAATATTGGGTCTTGTAATTTATTTATATCTTGCAAATGTTTGAGCTTGTGGCTCCTTGTTTTGAATGGAAATGGGTTTTGACCTAGTTTTAAGAAAATTTATGCCACCTCTATTGTTTGTGATTGTGGTTGTTCTTATATGAATTTAAGTATCGATTATGATCAATACTGATGACTTGAATAGTGCTCTTAATTGAACAAAATGAATGTGCACCTACGATGAGGCCAAATGAAGTTACATAGACAATGTGTGGACTTTTTACATCTCGTTATGACTAGACAGTTATCAAATGAGTCACTTGTGATGTACATTACACACTATCTAAAATGTGGGGAGTCTAGTTTGATATTGGTTCCAATGCCTTGTGTGATGAGCTTACTTTGAATATTGTGTATGATGACACCTAGAATTTGCCCAGTTGGTCCGGTTGACTAACTGATGCAAGCACTTGATATGATCTTAGGCAACGATTTTGAAGTGTGAAACAATTTGACAATATACCTCTTTTGTGGCCAACCTTGTGCGATGTGTGAACCTTTATTGAACCCTTTTAAGCCTTATCATTTTCTTGAAAGAAACTTGAACAATTGTGATCCCTCTTTATCCATTCACCCATAACTCTCATGAAGTGTGGTTTGTTTGAATAGCCAACTTAGGTCAAAAGCCTAAGTTGGGGGTGTGTTGAAAAGAGAAGGTAAATCAAGAAGTGTGAAAAGTTCCCCTTAGAGCAATGGTTTTGAAAAAATGGAACCCCTCCATGTAAAAAAAAAGAGAAAAGAAGAAAAGAAAAAGAAAAAAAAATAAAAAAGTCGTGAAATAAAGTAGTTGAAGGTGCAAAAAAAAAGGGGTATCCGGTAGTCCATTTGAAAGTGAATAATGGGGTGAATTATGAGCATGATCAAAATGTTGAAGAAAAGGAAGAAAATGATGTTCAGACCACACTTCATGAGGATAGCAGCCACTGAGCCTAAATGATCATACCTTTACACTCAACCCCTTACAAGCCTTGGAAAGACCTTTGTGATCTTGAGTGAGCTGAAGCGAATATTGGAAAATAAGGGCAAACCTATGGGTGAAGTCACGCATGTGTTCATCTTTGTGAGTGTAAGAGTCGTATGTGATTCCGAAACTATAAATTATTGAAGAACTTTGTGTGAATAGGGAATCATTTTTGTTGTGAAGGCATTTGAGTACCTTTGTTGAGCTTGAACTTGCATTTGAAGCAAGTATTGTGAACTTGAGTATCTTTAATAATGGTGAGTCACCGTTTGAATCTTTGAGTGCACAATTGATCATTGCATGTGTAAGTTGAATCTTCTTGTGTGCATTCATGTTGAGTCTTATGCAGCACTATTTGAGACATCCTTTTTGAACTGCTGATCTTGAGTTTTACTTGAGGACAAGCAAAAGTTTAAGTTGGGGGTGTTGATGAGTCCGAGATTTGGACTCATTTGGGACTTTGTTTATATAGATTTAGTGTCCTCAAATGCTTAATTTGTGCCATAAACTAAGGTTAAATCCTTGGGGGTGTTGATGCTTAATTTAGGGGTGTTAATACTTAATTTGACACTAACAGGCAAAAAGGAACAAAACAAGCTGAAGAAGTGAAGAAAGGCAAACCTGGTGATCGCCAAGAGCACTTGGCAAATCGCCGAATGGCTAGCTTAACCGCCTAAAGTTCCAGTATGCCAGCCTTAAAGGAAGAAACCAAAGTCACCGACAAAAAAGAGTAGTCGGCGAATCGCTGAACAGTTTTGCGAAGAAAATATATATCTCCCAAAGTTATAGAACTCGAGGATGTTGAATGCCAAGGCGAAAAGGCGATGAAAGAGGTTAAAGGGAGGCTCGCCGAGGGGTTCAGCGAACTTGACTTACTTCGCCAAATGGCCCTTCGTGGCTTTTTTTTGGCGACTATAAATTAGATTTTGAACATTTATTTTAGTATGCTAACTTAGATTGAATTAGTTTCAGAACATTTTCTCTGTAGTTTTTCATAGTTTTGAAGAATTTGAGATAATCAATTTGGAGATTTTGGTAGTGGGTTTCGAATATTCTACAATTTGAAGCATTGTAAAGACTAAATCACTCTTACCCAGTTGATGGATAATCGATTCGGTAATTGTTTTTACCTTTTTATTATGTTTGGCTAAAACCCCAATTCTTGGGGTGTGATCATGTGATAATAGGTTGAATTAGTTTGTGGGTATTGTTAATTACTAGTTTAAATGCTATTTTGAAGTGAGTTTAATAATTAATTGTGGTTTAATTTATGAATTATAGTTGCAAATGCAATTCTAACTTTATGTTATTGGCTTGTTCGAGAGAGATGTTCTAGAATAAAGATTATTGATTAATGATTTGTGGGTCTTGGGTTGAGCTGGGTTTAGCTCGAGAGAGTAAATCCTAAACCCAAGCCTACCCATCTAGCTCGAAAGAGTGGGTGAATTAAGGTGTGGGTTGTTCTTCATTGTCATGCTTGTTGATGTTCGAAAGAAATCACCTGATTCGGAATAGTTTTTCAAGAGAAAGCTATATCCCTTATAGTCTAGCCTACTCACTGATATTTAGTTGTTCACTAGTAGTTTCATTTACCCATATATCGTAATTCGCCTATAATCGATCACATCCCGAGAATCCTTCTCCCTATTGTTATTTAGAAGTTTTTGTGACTGTTGTGTAATTGATAATTGCAAACTCAAAACCCCCCATCTAAAACTCCTGTCACCCCTTTAATTTGATTATAGTCTTTTTCGATAATTTTTATTCCTATGACTGATTACACCACATTTGCACTTCCTAATTTAATTTGAAACACGTACTACTAATTGTGGGATTCGACCCCAACTCATTTGTTGGGTTTTATTACTGATTTACGATCGTTGACACCTAGAATTGGATGAGGTGTGCCTTGAAACGTTAAATCATTTTACATGTCTCTATGTTAAAGAAGTGTGTTGGAGATCCGACATTTATAGTTCCCATAGAAGGTTTGGGAGTTAAAGAGAATCTTTCTTATAAAGACGTTCCGACTGAGATTTTAGACCGACAAGTCAAGAAATTGAGAAACAAAGCACTTTCTTCCGTGAAAGTGTTGTGGAGGAATCATTTAGTTGAGGGTGATACTTGGGAGGCCGAGGCCGATATAATGTCCCGATATCCTCATATATTTCCCTGTACTCCTACTCTAACTTGAGGTGTTGAGTTCCTCATGGTTTACTCTTTATGGTGTCATGTGTTTTAGATATTTCCATGATTTTCTTATTGTGCATGTTCATGAAAAGCTTAAATTTTGAAAAAAATAAGTCAGCTTGATTTATTTCTACATGTTTATGTGCATTTGAGTATAATTGCATATAGACCATATGATATGATGTTTTGAACATGCCTTAGATTGGAGTTGATGTTTCCTCCTCGAATATATGCATTTGAGTATGAGTTGCATATGAGTTTCATTATATAAAGATATGAGTATGTTTTTGCTTTGAGTTGATATTTCCTCCTCGAATATGTGCATTTATGTGACTGCATGCATGATGGGCTGCTAGTTTTGAGTCTTTTCTTTTAACAGATAATTAGAATCCCATTCGAGGATGAATGTTCCCAAGGGGGAGATAATGTAACACCTCGGAATCCAGTTGACTAAGAAAGGGGTCAAGCGGGAGGCACTAGCCCTCCACGGAGCCAAGACACCCTTCATGGAGCCCCTCATAGGCCATAAAGGGCACCACGGCTAGTGGAGCCTTCCAGTAGGTGGCCAAGATGGGCTCTCCTCCCATGAGCCCTTAGATGCCTCGTGAAGGGCATCACGGCTCGTAGTGGTGCCCGTGAAAGACTAGGTAGTGTGCTCTTCAAGACAGCCTCCTCCCACGAGCCACTAGATGGGTTGTGAAGGCCTAGACGACTCGTAAAGGTGGGCGTGTGAGGTGAGTGGGTTTTGGGGTGGTTTTCCAAGCCACTGTTCAAGGACCACGGCTACCACTACGGGCCGTGAACTCCTTGATGGCTCGTGGATCCTAGCGTGAAGAGGTTGCGTCAATTTTAAGTTAAGGGGCAGTTGGGTCTTTTCCATATTTCTTTGATACAATACTATGTCATTTTACCCATGCCTAGGACCCCTATATAGGTGATTCATACTCCAAAACTTACCCATTCAAGTCATTCTCTTAAATTCACCAAAAGAAATTGGGTTCTTCCTCTCTAAAATAATTCTCTCTCTAGAAGTTTGAAGAAGAAGATTCAAGCTAGGGATCAAGGTCAAGTCTCCATTCTCCAATTGCTTGTGGGATTTGATAGCAAGGTATGATATCTTTTCATCCATGGAATCCTTGCATACATGGAGCCCTTAGGTTCTCCAATTGAAAAGTAGAAATTCCCTATCTTCTAAGTTGTGGGTTCTTATGAATGTTGATTCAATTGATTGAGTTATGATTTTTTTTTATGCATGAATTGAGAGGATTCCATGATTTTATGATTAATTTCAATGTACCAATGCCCAACCCGTGCTTCTAATAATAAATTGATGAAAATGGGTTTTATGCTATGAAAGGAGAATTTATAAATTTAGTTGTATTCTTATAGGATAAATAAGATGCAATATGAATTGCTTTGAGATTGAAGCATATGCAATGATTTATGATAAAAATTGCTTTGAGAGTGAAGCTTAGGTGATTTATTGTTGATTTTAGATGTGATTGTTGTGGAAGGGATTTTCCCACATGATTTCTTATGTAATGAATGTGAAAGGCTTTCTCACATTGAATGATTCTAGGTTGAAAGGATTGCTCACCTAAAATGAATCTAAGTTATAGAACTATAAAAATTGATGAGGCTAGAGACGATTACCCATGACCTCTAAATGAAAAGTATATGAGGCGATTACCCATATTCCTTAGAATAGAATAAGAGGCGATTACCCTTATTCCTTGAAGTTGAACGAGAGGCGACTACCCACGTTCCTATAATCTAAGAAGGTCAAGGGGAGATTACCAGTGATCCCAAAGTAAGAAGGATAAGAGGCGAATACCCATGATCCTAAGCAAAAGGACTAGAGGCGACTACCCATGATCCCATAGTGAGTTGGACAAGAGGCGACTACTCATGATCCTTTATATTAAGGCAAGAGACGAGTACCCATAAGCCTTTATAGTTAGGCAAGAGGCAATTCCCCGTGTCTTTAAAAGTTAAGCATTGATATGTTATGATGAATGATGGGCTTGGATTGTTGCTTTAGTTTGCCTTCCATGATGTGTGAGACTAAAGGTGGTTACCCAAGTCTTCACTAAGGATGAATTGAGGTTACTTCAGGAAGTACTCCTTACATGATTGAGGTGATCTATTATGTGCATTGATTATGCTTTATGATTTATGTTGTATAACGTTTATGTTTATGTTATGTTTATGCAAGCTATCATATTTAGTACATCTTTGTACTAACGCATACTCTTTCCTACATTTCTTATCCAAATGTAGGGTCCGGTGTTCCCGATACTCATCCCCGTGGCTAGGATCTATAGTAGAGGCAAGGTTGAAGATTGGTGAGTCCTCATAGCATCCGAGGATTTGTCCACTACTTTTGTTATGTTCTTTTCATTTTTGTTTTGAACAATGATGTACGGCTGTGTCCCGAGATTCTATTGTATTAGATGGTTTTTGAGACAAGTGTACAAGACTTTCGCTTTGCAATTAAAATACTTTGATTATGTTGAAAATGATTTAAATCTTGTCGATTTATATTATCTTTACTAAGAAAGCTAAGTGGCTTTTATGAGGACTCTCGGGGTCTTGTACGCCATGTTACATCTAGGGGTTCCCCTGGGTCATGACAGTAGGCTAAGAAGTAATATTTTTTTGTGAATTTCATGATAGAAGGCAAAGGAATAATTACCAGTAAGGATGAGTTAGAGCAATCTTGAACCAGAAAAGAGTTTATGGTAATGTGTCAATGTGCTAGTAACGACCAAGTATAGGTGTTGAATAGAACAACAGAGTATTCATGAGGTGATAGATCTTAGATAGGCTTATAATTTTGAAAGGAAAGCCCCATTACAATGAATAACAATCACACTTGTACACCCAAGTAAACAAATTCATTGAATATAATTGAAAACAAATTAACATTTCAACTTATATTTCTTCAATTTCCCTAACCATACAGTATGCGTGCAATACTAATGAACCAGTTAACAAGCACATAAAATAAACAAAAACTAAACAATCATCACTACCTCGAATCAAGCCAAGAATGCTCTAAAGAACTTGAACTTTCCCCTTGTTATGATACCTAGCTTGTTTTTAGTCTACTAACAGTAAATATACACATAACCAAACCCAAATGGCCTACAAATACCTGGATCATACCCAAATCTCAATTCCAGGAAAATTCACTAATAATTATACTCAAACTAGGGTTTTTCCTTCATTATACCAACTCAAACCCTCCCTTAAGGTAACCTCCATAGATTCTAAGCCCAAGAATCAAATTACCAAACTAAGGGAGTAATTACTTACCTTCAACAATGATAATAGTGAAAAATAGAGAAAATTCGCCCTAGGTCACCTTTACTCTTCCCCGAAATCTAATTGTCGAAGACTAGGCGGTTTTGGAAATTTTCTGCATTAAATGTGACTAACCTCGTTATAGCAACTCCATCAAGCTATTGTGGTGGCCCTATAGCGGGACCCTTCATTGTAACGGGACTTTCCTCTATAGTGGGAATTAATTCAACTACTATAGCAGTGTATCACCCTCTATAGTGGCTTCTATGGGACAAAAACTCGGAAATCTCCCAAAAAGAGCCTATTTTACAACGTACCTTTGAACCTTGACATCCTAAACTAACCCCTTCACCCCAAGTTCGATGTGGGGATTTCTACTTACCTAAATTGACTTCTAAAGAGCCTTATGGACTCTTAATGTCTTAGAGACAAAAAAAATTAGAACTTACTTAGACATTTCACCCAATCCATTCTCTGAATTTTCCTATACCTCATGTCACTCAGATTTTGTACAACCCTAGCCTAACCTAAAAACTTAACTCTTCAAACCAAAAGTTTTCTCCTTTGTTTTCTTTCAGTAATAACTCATCCATAACGATCATGAGGGTCATTACAGTACACATTTGATTGTTCTCTTGTATGTTGGTTCCTTGAGTGAACCGGGGTTGTTTGTAATCATGTGGGATATTCTTCATACAATTGTTAATTGGTGACTAAGAGTCGTGTTGTATTGCTGACTTGGTAGTTGTGTGTTATCTTGTCTCTACTATGCTTTAGTTATTTTTTTTTACATTTGTATATTTGGAGCTAGACATGATACTAGCAGTACACTGTGACTTTGTATATTGATACAACATTGATTTTTTTTTTCATTACATGGCATATTAGGCGGCTGCTACCTGACCTGAATGGTGAATTCCACGTTATTTGTATCCAATGGTAAGCTACTTTGTCCGGGATTCCATAGAACTGCCTTACTTTTCTACTCCATCTTCCAGACTTAGACTCTCTTGTATTTTTGAGGTTACATCTCCATATTCAAGATTTGTAGATGTTTTGGTACACAACTCTCAGGTTCTAGGTTTTAAGTCTGTAATTGTTATGTTAATGGATTTTTGCTATGAAACTTGATTTTATCGATTAAAACTATTACTTATAGTTGTTTAGTTTTGTGTGTGTGTTAGTAGGTGATTGATTCTCCCATAGGGGATTTAGTGTGGGTGCCACTCACGACGGGTGAGGCTTGTGACATATTTAAGTTTAAACTGCATTATTTGATATGCATCCATACCATATATACTAGTTCTACCTATACTTTTAAATAATTATGTATCTCATCACTAACTAACAGTTTTCTACCATATATTGAGGAAGATACACCTAAATACACATTTGTTTGCTGTCAGACACAATAAAATAGGGAGAGAGGCAAGAGAGAAGGGGAGGGAGGCGAGCGATATGGGGAGGGAGATAGTCATGTATCACAGTTACATGTGAATCACACTAGATACATGTATGTGGTGCGATTCATATGTATTTGGATAGATACAGAGGAGAGTGGTGAGTTAGATTTGTTATGTGTCCAGATATATGTGAATCCACTTGGATACAGTATATCTAGAACAAATTACGCCTAATTTTGACCTCATATATTTCGAGATACATGTATCTGGCCGCACCAAAATCTGGTCATATTTATAATATTGTAAATTAGAATGTACTAAGTAATAATCTCATAAGCTGGTGGAGTTTATGTAAATTTCCCTATATATACATATATAGCAAATAATTAATTTACTTACCTTTCTACAAAAGATTCTAATTATATAAATCTAATTTACAAGATGACAGACTGTCCAAGTGAAAAAAAAAACATTTTACCATCTATATAAAGATATCTAGTTATGCCATTGCAAAATCACAAAATATATAAAGAAGCATTCTTCAATTAGAGGTATACATATATTAGTTTTTTCACTTCATAATTCATTTTGTTTATCAATTTTATTTCCTTTTTTGCTAATGTTTCTTTTTTGGGGATTTTTATTCAATGCTCCTCAGGTGATTCAATAAAAAAATATGGGAGAAAAAATGAATGAGAAACGAAACAAATCTGGTGTGCCTAATTTGAGTTTGTCTTTAAAAACTCCAATTGAATATGAATCAGTTAATAGGATTCCAACTCTGGAAGAAGCTTTGAATTTGGAACTAAAAAAGGGTCAAGTAGACACCAATGTGAACTTGAAGAAGTTTAGAAGGTATACACACACATCTATTTTATTGACACTACTTTAAAAAATGTGAATTTCTGACTCATGTTTAGAATTTTTGATGAAAAATTCTTATGGAATCGTGACTTGTAGAACGATATCAAATCGATTGTCTGCCCAAAGGTCTAGGATGAGGAAGACCGAGTATATAGATGAGTTGAAAAAAGAGGCCAAAGATCTTGAGGTAATAAAATTTAGATGAAGAGTTTTTATTAGAATGTTTTTTGATTCATAATTTGATTTTTTTTTCTTGGATGGTTTTATTGAAATTCAATGGCGCGCACAAATATATTTAGATAATTCTAACATATAAAAAAGTAAGCAAATAAATAAATTAAATAATACTAATTAATAGATAGGATTATATCAATTGCTACTCAAATTCATTTATATATAATTATTTTAATCTTTTGTGCATCCAATAATTTGAATAACTGCTAGTAGTTCTTCAGACATAAATCATTTATTATGACACATATTAATTATATATTCTTCCAAATTTATTATTTAATTAGAGGTTAGGTTCGTACTCACAATTCTAAGATTAGAAAAAGAAAAAATCAAAAATCAATAGAACAAATCTTAAATAAAATGATGTTGTTTCAAAACTCATTTGTTAAATGAGATATTAAGTATACACCTTTCCATTTTTCAACATGTGATCATACTTGAACATAAATTAAATTAATCTCTAGACTAAGTGTACCAGTTACAACAACATACCTAATATATACACAAATAAAATCTAAATAAGGTATAAAATATACTCATCCAGATCACAATCCTATCTTTGTAAGGTACGGATGTTGTTTTTGATACACTAGATTATGGATACGTAATAATATATAATTTCTTTTCATTTCTTATGTTGCACACATAAATAAAATGATGATGTTATGTTGAATGACATGATTCACTCGAGGTGCATACGAGTTTAATGAGCCTTTCAATATCAATAGGTTGATTGTTTCACTATAATTACCGCTTAAAAATATTTCCTATATGTACTGGTGCAGGATACAATAGCTTTTGTGGGACGAAAAATAGAAAATGAGAAAGACAACAAAAAGAAGTTGCAGCTGGAGAATGAAATGTTGCGAGTACAATTGGATAGCATCACTAACAAATCTAATTTACTCAGTGGTATATATATATTTCGTTTCCCACCAAAACAAAAATTTACTTTACATTTATGCAGGAACAATAATATAAAAATTATTCATGAAATAATAATAAAATCATATTATATAGTGATTAATACGTCAAATAATAGTACATAAATTTTCTAATAACGTAATACTGAAATTTCTTTGTATCATATCATATTGTTTTGATTTTATTTTTCCTTTTTATGGCTTATGTACCAAAAATTTCTTTGCAACAAAGCTAGCATGTTTGTGTCATTTTTAGCCAAACACAATATATTTGGTTCAAATCTTATACATTTCTCTTGAAAATTTATTGAAAATATAGAGATTATTGATAACCTAGCTAGTAAGTTAAAAAGATTAACTTGCCAGAATGAAGAATTCATTAGCTTGAAATCTTTGATTTTATTTACCTCGATTGCAGTGCAAACTGAAGAGCTGAAAGTTGACTTGAAGAGGCTTAAGGAACCTGCAGAGGCTCAGGAAGATGAAAAGCATATTGACATGGACCAGTATCTCAACTTTGACAACATGAACTTTTCCCCATCCAAGAATGACAATGTATGAACCAGTCAACAAATATTATCTCTATTTATCTTTGTTAGATCATTCCTTTCCTTTTTCTTTTATTTGAGGTAGTGTTGGGTTTTCGGGGGGGGGGGGGGTTAAGTTATGTTTAATGTAGTACCTAGATTTCTTAAATATCATCTGATTAAGTTCACTTATTACTACATGCAATTCTTCATAGTAAATCTGAGAAGGTATTGTGATGTTACTTCTAAGTATGATTTCAATGTTTTTTTTTTTATTTAATAGGTAAATATTTTGATAATGACCTACAACATATAGGTTCTGAACTATTTAAGATAACATTCATAATCTTAAATTTGACAAACAGTTGGGTGTTTGCCTTAATTTCTTATCATAATTGGGTTTTCTTTTTCCTAAAAGGAAAGCACAAAGTCTCCATATTTGGCTAGTCCTTGTTCTTGTAGGAAAACGTTTATGAATCTATAAATAGAGATTCATTCCTTCTAACTTGGTATCATTCACAATATAGTCATAGGGACTTTGAGAGTTTTGTTTAGGAGAGGGAATTTGTGAGACACATGTTTTACGTTAACACTTGTGTGAACCTCTTTGTATTTCAAGTGAATTATGTGAGATTGTTCATCTCAATATTGTGTACTCTCTTTTATATAGTGAACTTTTCATCTCCTCTTGTAGATGTAGGTCGATTAACCGAATTATGTTAAATATTTGTGTCTCATTTGGTATATTCTTTGTTTGTCTTCTTACTCATGGACTTTTGAGGTTTGCTTGTTAGCTTCCGCACCAAACCAAATTATTTTGGTCCTAACAAGTTGTATCAAAGCCAATTATAAAAGGGTTTTCATCTTGGCATGTTCAGTTCTAGGCTTCTCGCCTCAACCTAATTGAGAATAATAAAGATTTTGTTGAAGAAACTTTTTCAGAGAGGTTCTCTGTGTTGAGACATAGATTTATTGGAGGAGATTCAATCTGTTGAAGATTATGTGAAGAAGGTGGAATAAATTTATTTTGTCAAATTCAGGCCAATGGGGAGTATTGTTGGGTATTTACCCTAATTAAGTTCTTACCATAATTAAATTTCTTTTTCCTAAAAGAAAAGCACAAAATCCCCATATTTTCTTATAGGAAAATGATTGTAATGACTTGTTCTATCATATTCAAAAGGCATCTCGTTATCGAAACCTAAATTCTTTTGAAATACACTGTCAAATTAATTTAGGGTGACACGACAAAAATCTCTTTGAATTTGATTCGGGATGATGTCACTATGCCATAGCAGGAATTTTACTGCTCACTATAGTGGTTGCTAGACCATTATAGTCGGGATGATGAGACTAAAACCTAGCAACTACGGATTTTATAATTTTGATCCTCCTCTTCAGTTGAAAAAGAAAAAAGGGTTACTCCAAAAATCCTCCTAGGATAGTCCAAGCTTGGGGACAATGGAGAGGGAGGATTCCAGCGCAAATAGCGGGCATTTTCGCTATAAGGGTGTCTCTATAGAGGGATTAGACCGCTATGATGGGGTAAGTCATAGTAAATGGAGAAAATTCCTCAAAACCGCTCATTATTATGCAAGAACATTTTGGGGAAGTGCAAAGGTGACCTAAGGTAATTTTCACTATTTTCATCTGGAATCTTTGTAAAGATAAGTAATTTATTTCCCAGCTTGCTACTTCGATTCTTCTGCCTTAGAATCGATGGTTGTTATCCTAAGGGAGATTTTGGGCTTTTATCGGATGATTTGTTAATTTTTTCTTAAGTGTTAAGGTCAATTCTTTAGTGTGGAAATGGTTTTGGATATGAATTAAGGTCACTAGAAACCCCTAAGACAAAGTTGAGTTGCAAGTTTCCTTACCGATTAAGTTTTGATATAAGATTCTACATAGATCAACTTCAAACAATAATAGCTCTCAACACATAATTAATTAGGTGGCCCATGACCTATCAAGTTAAAGTTTTATGAGTCCTCTTTCCAACTTCACCAAGTTTGCCTCATTTCGATTTCGAAATAAAATGTTACGCCAGTTTTAGTGAAGCCTTGTCAGGCAATCAAAGTTCTACGATGGCAAATACGGACAGTGGAATATTCCACGAACCATAGAGCCTTCTGTGAAGGCTTGCTACACTCTTTTCTCCAACAACTTCCTGCATGCGTTCCAGGGTTATCTTAGTTCTTTTCCAAGCTTTTTTACCATATTCTAAGTCATTTTTGAGTGTATTAACTTAGTATATCATTCAACTAACTAGTTTGCCTCTCAAAATCATCTATCTAAACATTCAAGTATTTATAAATTCTCTTAAAACTCACCTAGAGTTCATCTTTCCATCAAGAACCCTCAAACCTTCAAGTAAAAAATTCAAGTACTTTCCATCCAAGGTTTTCCAAAGTTCTTCCACTCTAAGAACTTCATAAAAGAGTTTATTCTCTGAATATCAAACCCCAAGATTCCAAGCTCAATGATTTCCTCCAAGAAAGATAATGTTCTTCCTCAAACTCAAGATAAATGAAGTTTCCACCAAAGTTTTTAGTCTAATAGCTTAATAATCAAGTATGTAAGACTATCATAGTATTGGACTAGTTCGTTCTTATGCCTTATATATGTTTAAATTCAGTAAAAGAGTAATCTAGGGTTTTGTCCTTGATTTTGATTATTCCTAAGTATTAAGTTATTTATCATTGTATTGACATACTTGATGTTATTTTTTCATGTCAATATTTCAGCATGAACCCTACTGTTGAGTTAAATTTGAGAATCTTTTCAAAAGAAATGTTTTGTCTTTAAATTGATTTATGAGGAGAGTAAAAGATGAGTTTTGAGAAAGAGCTTTCAAATATAAATTGAGTAAGAGTATAAGGGAACTAACTATTCCAAGAGTATAAGGGAACTAACTATTCCCAATGGTATCACTTTTTACATTGCGAAAAGAGAAACTTTTTTTTTCAAATGAGTTAATGAGTTCAAAGATATTTCAGAGTTGTTACCTCTTTTAAGACGATATTTTGAGTAATTACCTCAAATCGAGAAAGAGTATGTTTATACATTTAAGCATAAGTATAAATTTATTGGGAGTAGTATTGAGCACTAGTACAGGGATGAGTTCAGACAACTCACATTCCTCATAAACCATGCAGCAAACATGGGTAGAGGATCGTAATGTTTTGATGACTCCTTATTGATTTCGAGTAGAGCTTTAGTGGATCCACTTAATTGAGATGTTATATATCACAACAAGGTATTAGAGGTAGCGTGGGCAATACGTTTTATTACCATATTGCTCATAGTGATGGTTGTCAGTTAGAGAATCTCTCCAATAGAGTTAAAAGTACATTTTTATCATATCACTTAATATGTTGAGTTCAGAGATGAGTAAGTATTTGTAAAGTTTAAATTATTACACTCATTTATTTCATTACATTCAGTTGAGTTTCTTGCTTCATCTTCTTCAGTTTAGTTATTTATTTTCCTTAGCTATATTACATACTCGTACATTCAAAGTACTGTTGTCATTCAACCTACATCTTTTCATGATGCAGATATAGGTGTTCAAGATCATCAATCGGCGCTCCATTGAGATCACTTTGCACTTCTTGTTAACTTTGGTGATCCTTTGTTGCATTCCAGAGGACTCCACTCTTGTCTTTCAGTTTAGTAGTTTTGAAGTGTCATAGGTCTTGTCTCAACATCAATGTTGAACCATAGAGTCTTCATAGATAGTTAGTGATGAGTTTCTTTCAGTGTTTCCTTTTAACTTTTTTGGAAAAACTATTATTATTTTTAGAGTATTTTCAAACAGTTTTGAGTATACTATTTTGAGATAGTTTGAGTTTGAGAAGTTTTGAGACTTTTGAATTTAAATTCTATTTTAAAACTTAAATATGCTTGAGTTAGTCTTCCACTAAGTAGTCAGTCAAACCAAGGGTTTGCTTGGGGATCAAGAATGGTTCTTGAGTGCTGGCTACGTTCAGAGTGTAGGCTCGGGAGTGACAAACTTGGTATTACAGTTAGGTTCAAGTGTCCTAGGGTGTCTATGAAATCGTGACAAGCCAATGCGGGTAACAATTATAGAAAACCTTCTATTGGAGCGGGAAGACGTTAAGAAAAGCACCTCAGAAAGAAGACTTAGAATGAATCTTTGTACCTACACATAGAGATTCCAGTATCCAAGAGATTAGCATTTCCCAAGTATTAGAGTAAATTAAATATAGACTAGCTTAGAAAAGATAAAATAGAACCATAGCTTTAAAGTATCAGCTTCAAACCTAAGGGGGAAATGATAAGATGAGAAACCAAGTCAAGTGTTAAGAATCCGATAGTGATGTGTTCAGAAAGAGTTATAGTGTTATATCAATACATTCATACTCTAGCGTATTCCTCAAAGTTCAGTCATTACAACATCCTATTGATATTTCTAATATATGAATTATGTCCATGAACTACATGCATACACTTCAGAAAGATTCATATTTATGCTCAGTTTCCAGAATGAGGGGCAAAGACTTTAGTCAATTGATCTCAATCTTACTCCATAAAATTATGGATATCAGCCTCATGTGCAAAGACTTGTGTCTCATAGTATGCTCAGACTCACAAATTCATGATTTACTCCCAATTGCTAGCAACATAATATTACGTCATTCATATTCTTATATCAGATTTCTCGAATGAACTATGCTTATGATCTTTCACTATAATCTCCCTCGGTGATCCTTTTAGGTTAGATAACATTACTGATGATAGTAGTTGAGTGATGATAGAAGGAGAAGGTTGATGTTTCTTATATTGGTAGTTATGGTGTGCTTATTCAATGAAAGGTTATAAAGGTGAAGGAATAATGAGATGAATTTTTATTATGAGTAATAGTTAGATGAGAGTACTATGAGTAAAGCTGATATAGGTGCTCAGGATCATCAACGGGCGCTCCGTTGAGATCACTTTGCACTTCTTGTTGGCTTTGGTGAGCCTTCCTTGTATTCCGGAGGACTCCACTCTTGTCTTTTAGTTTAGTAGTTTTAAGGTATCATGGATCTTGTCTCAACATCCAAGTTGAACTATAGAGACTTCATAGATAGTTAGTGTTGAGTTTATTTCAATATTTCTTTTGAACTATTTTGACAAACTATTATGGTTTTCAGAGTATTTTCAAGGCACTTTTGAGTATACTATTTTGAGATAGTATGAGAAGTTTTGAGACTTTTGAATTAAAATCCTATTTTAAAATGTAAATCTACTTGAGTTACTCTTCCGTTAAGTAGTCAGTCAGGCCAAGGGTTCTGTCATGACCCATACCGCAATGATTGGCACCACACTAACCCTCCGGTGGGAGAACCATTACTATGACCCAACTAAGCAATTTAACGAAAACTAAGCATTTAAAGATATAGAAGCAGGTTTAAATGACTAATTAAAATACAGAGTTCCCATAAACCCCGTAGGTCTAGCAAAACAACTATTGCAGAAATTCAACCCCTAGAACTGAAAGTCATTGTACCAAAACTCTGTTTAACCAACAAGTCCAAGGAAAAAGGGGGTGAAACCCCAAAAACTGAACATAATAACCTAAATATATAGTCTGAGTTCGAAAAGAATGGACTAAACAAAGAGGGATCCATGGCAGCCTGAAAGAATTGGCTCACCCTCGAATCCGATCGCGATCAATAATCTCCTAACTAAGGTCTGTCAGTAGCCGCTTGAAGATGTCATGTACTCAACAAAGAAAGAGCAAGTGCAGTATCAGTACACGAAACCACGGTGTACTGGTAGGATCACACGACTACTCCCGTAAGCACAATGTATACGAGCAATTACAACACAGTAAGCAGACATAGTTCAGTTATCATTTTAGGAACAACATACAATTTCCCAATATTAATGACATGTAAACATGAAAATAATAATCACAAGTGGTTCTCTCATGGAACCCACGCCCAAACTATTCGTGTGTAAGAACGTGACACCCGATCTAGTATACATGTGTCGGAACGTGACATCCGGCCCAATATATGTGTCAGAACGTAACACTCAATCCAATATATGTGTCGGAACGTGACACCCGATCCAATCAGCACAACCACAATCACAATCACTTCCATAATGAACAATGCTCATACTCATACAATCAAGTAATAGGTTCATGGCATGTAATTGTTCCCACATAATCATTTCATTAGATAGATTGCATTTCTCATTCACATACATGCACGAATACATGTATGAATATAATGAAGTAATTGACAAGAATACATCGCACAACAGGAAATCAAACCATCACCTACCTCGAATCCAAGCCTGAATACTCCTAAGACACTTGAGCTTTTCCTTTTCGAAATCTTTCAGCTTGTTCTTGGTCTATAAAAAAGTAATTAACGCAAGGATCAATAAACAAGGTCTAATTTACCCGGATTATAACAAACTTACTAACCCAAGACCAAACTCATGATCCTAATGTTCAGCTAGGGCTTTTCCCCACCATTAACTTCAGGCCAAAACTCTTCCCCAACGATAATTACCCAAGATTCTAGGTTCTAAGAATCAAAATATGGATTAGGGGAGTAATTAACTTACCTTTAACGCTAGAAATCGTGGAAATCTGACAAAAAACTTCTTTGGGTCATCCCTTAGCTCTCAAGAATGAAGTTTTGCAAAATATAATGAAATTGGGGTTTTTCCCCGACTTAAGTCGCGACTGTCCCACCACGGCGAACTCCATCCCGCCACAGCAGCCCCGCCCTAGAGGGATTAATCCCGCCCCAGCGGCTTGCATAGAGAAAAAAGCTCAGAATTTGAGTTCCAAGCTCCCATTTCACAACACACCTTCAAACCGGGACGTTCTAAAACTACCCTTTCACGCCAAGATCAGTTTCGGGAGTTCTACTAGCCCAAATTCGATTCCGTAAAGTCATACAGGCTCCTTAACGTCTTGGCTATCCACTCATGTGATCAAATTTATAAATAAATTCCCCATTCATTACCAGATTTCTCTAGACCTTACCTGCCTTAGATTTCGTCCAAGTCTGGCCTAGGCTAGAAATTTTCAAGTTACTACTCAGAAGTTTTCTGACCCAAATTCCTTCTCCATTGGATTTTCCATAATGACGGAAACCGATCGTTACAGGTTCTCTTGGGGATAAATAATGGTTCTCGAGTGCTGGCCACGTCCAAGGTGTAGGCTTGGAGCATGACACTAGTTCAGTGTTAAACTTGTATCAATGTGTGTGACCCATATGTTGAATCACCTTACCTTCTTCATATGCACCTCATTGTATTTTGAAAATATGACTGCTACTATTTGTGGGGGAGAATGTAGCATTAATTTAAGGAAACTTACAAAAACTCCACTAGTTTAGAAGCTAATTACTTAGATATACTTTAGTTTGCAATATTACAAAGATAGTCAAATTGTGTTGCGTCAAGATATGTTCAGATACACGTATCTCGGGATACATGAGGTCTAAAATATGTGTTATTTGTTCTAGATACACTATCCAAATGGAATCACATGCATCTCGGATATATAACAAATCTCGTCTGCCTCTCTCGCCTCCCTCCCATTTCGCTCGTCACTCTCTTATGTATCTAGTATCCTAGATACATGTGAATCACACCAAATACATACTTATATATGTATCTAGTGTGATTCACATGTATCTAAGATTCATGACTATTTCGCTCTCTCTCTCTATTTTAGTGTATCTGGTAGCAAAAAACATGTGTATCTAGCTAGGTGTATCTTCTCTAATATATGGCAAGAAGCTCTTATTAATGATAAGATACATAATTATTTGAAGGTATATGTAGAATTAATATCTATGGTATGAGTGTGTGTCTAATAAGATAATTTTCCCACTACTTTACGAGTTAGACAAAACCTAATAATTTTGGCCTGAATCTTATATATGAGACGAGAAATCCACTAAATGTATACGAAAATTGAATTTAAAGCTCAATGAATTATTATCCTAATTGAATCCACAAAATTCAAATTTTGCATCCACCCTTTCTCTTTGGATATTCACATCATATCATGACCAAATAAAAAGTTAAGTAACTATCCCCTTAAATATCAATTTGGCAGGTTGAAATATGGTGAGGAAACCACAGCAGAGCAACCTAATAAAATTAATTAATAAATATGTCTGCTTCTTCAATATTTCAATCTCCATCAAAAGGTATCTTCCAAAGAGGTTGTTACATCCCTTTTTGGCACCTTTTTAGACAATGAGTCAAACCTTTAATACATCGATATCTCTATAAAATTGTGAGTAAATTTTATTTAGAAATTGAAATAATTATAGCCTATTTTGATTGAACACACAATAAAGTATTTCAATTAAACGTTTCCATTAAGGACATAGTACAAAATCCTGTAAATCACATGGGAATATTAGTTAGAATGCATTATAGTACTTATTGTTTTTACTAAGTTCATTAATCAACCTATTACATGCTAAAAGAGTAACTAACGAGTTAAATTAATCCGCGTGTTCTTTACCTTATTACAATTTCAATAATACTGTTTTTTGGTGAAAGATGTGTTTTCAAACGCCCTTTATATAAATAAGTTAATCATTTAAAATATATCTCCTCCTCCTTTAATTATTGCACATTAGTTTCAATTAGCTGTAAAATCTCACGCCTATTTCATTTAATGTTGATGTATATAATAAAGAAAGTAACATATTTTATGTGACTGTGTAATGGACAGTTAAAAATGCGTAATTTTTTTTAAAAAATTGAAACAAAACTATTTAATAAGAATACTTTATAGTATATTAAGATGTTCAATTAAAACATATTATAATTTGAATATTTGTACCAATAGTTCTCAACAAATTGTTTTCTCCCTAGATAATATTTACTCTAATTAAACAGGTGCCTCTTCAGATTTGGTACGGAACTATTTTAAGACAATCATTCACACCTAAACCAATAAGCATCTCTCTCTCTCTCTCTATATATATATATATATATATATAAAATGTTCACTAGTCACTTATTCATTCTATTTCTTAAAGTAATTATTATATTGCGGAGTTTCAAATTTGAGAAGTAAAATTTCATGATAAAATATTCTAAAATTTCATATGTAGAATTTAGAACTTTCATAACAAAGTTTAGAAAAACAAACCAAACTTAATACAACAACTTCAGCACAAGCACCTTTATATCTTTAACCTATGTACATTAGAATATTGGCTGGACATGACTTTTTTTTTAACGGCCCTCCTATGATCATTGATATGAAAGAGTTACATTTTGAAGTTTGGCATACCAAACTTAATACAAGATCTTGGGGTAGAGATAGAGTTAGATGAACTCTACAAGTTGACACCAAAAAAAGGGGGAGTCTAAGCTAAGTATTACTCTACTAACTTGACTCCTTGACAAAGAGGATTCAGGGGGTTCGTAAATAAAATTAAAAGGTTTGACCTATTGCATTCTGAAGGAAGGGAGCTCCCATCAATCTGTGTTAATTAATCCCCTAACTTCCCTCAGGAGATCAGAGACAGAGTTGAAATCATGTATTGCATCAACATTATAACTACTGGATGCTAATATATTGGTAGGTTTGTTGGCTTCCCTGAAACAATGACTGATGATAAATCCATGAGATTCAACTATTTGTTGTGTTTCTTGAATCAATTTATCCAATCTCCAAGGCGTTTTCTATTCTCCGTTTATGCATTTAACCAAGAGTAGTGTAACACCTCGCAACTAGAAAGAACTAGAAAGGAGTTTTAAAATCTGGAAATAGTCATTTTTGGAAAGCACAAGGAAATCTGGAAAAAATTTAAGTTCAAGCGAGTTTTTGGTCATATTCAAATAGCCATAACTCCTAGCTCAGGATGAGTTAGGTGTAGTTTCAGATATGGTTTGAAATCTCTTGGAATGATCTTTCCAACGCCGCCAAGTTTGCCCGATTCCGAGTTTGGATGAGTGAGTTATGCCCTTTGGAAGTTGGGTTGTTGGTTTAAGGAAAGTCCAAATCCGGATTTTTGAAGGGTAGTTTGGTCTTTTCCTTACCCTTTTATTTTAATTCATTTTAGTGAATTAATTAAGGGTCTAATATGAACTTGGTCAGTTTTACGCTTTTGGAAAAGAGTTAGGGTTATCAAGAAGAGGAGAAAAGAGAAGGAGATCGTCGAAGTTTGGCTTATGGAATTCATCGGGGGTGATCCCTACAAGGTATGCGAGATCACATAGTGTTGGGTTAGTTCACCCATGCACCAAGCATATTTAATTCAGCGATTCTCGTTTTAAAAGAGTTAGAATTTGATGTTCTTGAGTTGTGTTCTTGAATCGTTTTCATTCTTGAACTTACATGTGATTGATAGGTTTTCTTGAGACGTTTTAGCAATTATTAAGAGTTGTTTTGAGTTAGATTCTAGTGTACATGCGTTGGGTATCGGAATCTAAGAAAGTATTGAGAAAAGGAATCGATTTAAAACGTTTTAGGATCAAAAAACGAGTTGAAAAACTCATCAGACGCACCTAGGGAGGGCCAGGCGCGTCGCGCCCCCATAGCGCCAGGAGGCTGGGGCGGCGCACCTGCAGTACGCCCAAAATGAGCCCCAGTAAATTGGGGCCTGGCGCGGCGCGCCAGGGACGCGCCCGGATCGGCGTTTTTCACCCAGTTTTCATCCTTCAGTCCATTTGAGTCTTTTTAAAGTGTATAACATTTTTCATTGATCCTAACTACTCTAAGTGACTTCTAAACATCTAGAAATCATACAAAAACATGAATCATAACCTTGAATCCATAATTCAATTCAAGGAAAGTTAGGATCAAAGACAAAGAAGTTAAGAGTCAAGTCTAGATGCTAAGAAGCAAGTCAAAGCAAAGTTTCTTAAAGTTTTCAAGAGTCTTTTACAATGTTTTAAATTCATTTTAAGACTCAAGTTTTCAAGTTAAGCAAAGAGTAAAGAGTTGAGTTCATTTCTCAAAAAGCTATTAGGGAACTAAGTATTCCCAAAGAAGTTTATAAATGTTTTCACATTTGAGCAAGAAAAGGGAACATCGATTCCAAGAGAGCTTTTAAGCTCCGTTTTGAGTAATTATCTCAACCCAAAGAAAGAAGATTGTTCTTAAAACATATGAGCTAAGTATATTTTGGGAGTAGTATTGAGCACCGATATGGGGATGCGAGTTCATATTAACTCAAGTCTCCATAAATCATGTAGCCATCATGGGTAGTAAAGGATCATACTTTTTAGATGACTCCTTAAGATACTTTTAGCATAGGCAAGTGGATCCACTAAGTTAAGTGTTCTATATGACGGCAAAGTATAGGACAATTCTGGCAGCGTGGGCAAGACGATGTATCACCACTTAGGCTCATAGTGGTGGTTGTCGGTTAGAGAATCTGCCACAGAAACTATATTACTTTATTATATGAGTAAAGTTGGGTTTGTTATTGCATTTCTTTAACGAACTAAGTTGATTTTACTGTTTTACAAAGCTTTTCATGTATTGCATGTGTTTCATTGCTTTATTTTGAGTTAAGTATTCATGAGTTGAGAAGAGCCAAGGTAAGTGTTTCTTTTAGAATCTTTCAAGCCTATGTATTGTTTAGCATTACAATTCGCATACTCGTACATTTAATGTACTGATGCCAGTTGGCCTGTATCGTCTTATGATGCAGACACAAGTAACCAGGATCAGTATCCAGCGCCTCGTTGATCCAGCTTGAGCACTCAGAGTCTGTGGTGAGCCTCCTTGCATTCGGAGGACTCCTTTATTTGCTTTCTAGTCTTTCAAATGTTAGGATGATCGGGGGTCCTATCTCGACATCCCTCTTTGCTTTAGAGGCTTCATAGACAGTCAGTTATTAGTTCTTTAGTCTTCTCATTTTTTATTATGTTAAGACTTGGGTTGCCATATTTGGCCAAGTTGAATGTTTAATTCTTCTAACATTCTAAGTTATAGTATTAAGCTATTTGAGTAAGTTCATTTGATAATCATAATCATGCTTAGAGTCTTTCGCTGAGTTGATAAGTCAGGCCAAGGGTTCGCTTGGGGCCAGCAATGGTTCTCGAGTGCTAGTCCCGCCCAGGGTGTAGCTCAGGGCGTGACAAGTAGGGCATCCGTTTCTCCCCAAACCTTATCGTAACCTCTACTAACACACAGAAACAAAAATAAAGAATGAAACGAAACCTCATAAGTAAGTAACTATAAAGCATGTTAATTCAACCAAACATAGAAAATATGCCCAACTTAAGGGTGTGTTCAGTATAAAGAAAAATATTTTTCATGAAAAATATTTTCGAGGAGAAATAAGTGAATTTCTTACTTATAGGTAAGAGATAAAGATGAAGTGTACTGGAGGATGAGGAGAACACAATGATTATACAGTTAAGCGACGTTAAGACGTCATTGACATTATCAAAACTAAGCTAAATAATCAAGGATATATGTACTTGTCTTCAAGATGGCTCATTGAAAAATTTCAAGAAATGATCTATTTAATATAATATACAATTCACATAAAGGTTACACCCTCCGTTCTGCAGATCTAGAATTTTAAATTTATGAATTTTGAACTAATAACTTCTTTTATTTTCCAAGTTTTAGATAAATTATTTATAAGTATATTCACTAAATATCTTAAAACATGATATACAAGATTTGATTCACAACTACTCAAGTTTACCGAACTCATGACTTCAACGATAGATCCTTCCCTGCATATTACATAAATATACAACCAAAGGAGGATCTATACAATAAATAAACGTACACATATAATAAGATCATATTCATTTTCGATAAAAATATTAGCAAATAGAATAATCAACATAAAAATTATCAGCAAAAAATTTCTTCAGTACAACTCTTGGCTCATGTTCAAGAATTATTAGTCAACATAGAGCTTGAGAATGATCAGTCTCTAAATAAGAAGGCAAAAAAATAAAAAACAAGAAAAAACAGAAATAAAAAAAATTGCCTGGCTCCATAATGTGTGCCTCTTTCCAAACTTATAATAATATTAAGATATGTTATCCTTCATCTTGAGAATAAAGAAAAACTCCACTTCTTGATCACCATAATAGAGAATGTGACTAAAAAGATAAGAAAATTTTCTTGATCCATCATCACAAAAGAGAACTTCTTCATCACATCTCTAACAAGGTGTGTAGAGAAATCTGATAAATCGAACCAAACCGATTATGTCTGTCTAGCGGACTCTTGGGCTAGCCCTTTTTTAAGGTACTATTCATATCTAGAAAACTAAATATCTCTCAAGTTTTGGAGAAGATAGATAAAGAAATGGCTAAATAAGAATAAATAATAGAGAATTTTGTCCATAGAGTTTGTTTCTTTACATTTATTGTTTCGGCTACGAGTCGGCCACATTTTATATAAACAAAACTAATATATTGACCAGGATGTGCTGTAGTAGATGAAACTGCTTCTTTTTTAAGTAGAGGTCTCAGATTCAATTTTTGAGTATGGAAAAATTCTTAGTAAGGATGCTACACGTTGAATGGGGCCTTATCCGACACGAATAAATATTAGTTGATTTGTAATATAAATATCGAACATCGAATGAGAAACCCAGGTAAAACTAATGTATTATATTGCACATTTTATATAGTAAACGAGGCACTCGGAAGCAGTAAGGAGACACGGCGAGTGCACGTTTGAAAGATTGAATATGACACAAATTCCAATGAAAGGTGTCTTGAAAACCCTTTTTAAAAAAAATTGTATTCCCATTTGATGTCAGATAAAAATATTTTAAGATTTTTGACTAATTCGAATTCACGTTCACATAAATCCCACTAAAAGGAAAAGCTAGCAATCTGTACTAAAATAAATTTTACTTTTTTTGTTCATTTTTAGTTGTCATGGTTTTCTTGTTTAGAGTTACATTATAAGAATTGTGACTAACATTTTACAATGTATTTTTGCATCATATTGATATGCAAAAAATTGTAATTTATAGTACTTTTCATATATTATTTAAATATCTAAATTTTTTTCTTAAAATATCGAATTTGGTGAATTCTAATTTACCTTCAAAAATTAGTCAATTGACTTTCGAATAACGCAATATGACAACTAAATATGAATAGAAGGAGTATATTCTTAGGGCTCGAATCTAAAATCTCTAGTTACATCTATTTTATATATATATATATATATATATATATATATATATACTTACTTTTTAAAGCTGTGTGATTATTATTTTTTGATAGTTCCAAAAAATGGGTAGACTTATTTTTTCTAAGAGTCATGTAAAATATATAAAATATGATATGAATAAATATGTTTTTGTCAAAGAATGTTATTTAAAAAGATACATGTTAATATACTTAATAAGTTTAGTACAATAACGAATATGATTAAAAATTTCTTACGGAGAAACATAGTACTAAAAGAAAAAGGTTAGGTTAAGAAAGTGTGAGGGTTTGGCCTAAAAATTAAGTAAATTTACAAAGAATTCAAAAAATATTAATATATAATATACATATATAAAAATATTTGTATCTAATAAACAGTATGATTATGCAACGCAACGAATATTGTCGGTTGACACCCCTTAAATATATGGGGTGGAGTGGGGGTGGGTGGTGAAAGGCCATTTTCAACATGACCTTTATAATGTCCATTTTCAAGTAAAAGACACAATGAGTAGAGGTTGCTTTGGATCATGGCCTCATTCAACACATCAATCATCATAATTTCCCAACTATTACAACATTGTAGACTAGTATTATTTTATGCAGAGCCATCATAACCTATGATTCGAACTTAATAATTTTAATTTTTATATATATATAAATTATTAAATAAATATAACTATTAATTATAAATTCAATAAATTAAACTAAATATATTTATATTAGAATTTTAGAATCGAATTCATCAATTTTAAATTCTGAATATATTTTTAATCTTTTATACTAGAAAAAATAATAATGTTGTGGATTAATATCTCCATGCAAATTAATTATCCCTCTCTTTTTCTCAACCCAAAAAAAGTACCCCTATGTCCCTAATTACTTATCCACTTTTAAATTGGCACACCTATTAAAATACAATAATTAATATAATGAGCTTATCATTTTACCCCTATTAATTATGAAATAGATGAATTAAAAACTTAAGATTTTCAAGAAGTTCTACATTTTTCAAAGTAATTAATTGAGGATATAGTAGGTAAATTTTTTTTATCATTTCTTAATTTGTCAAAATGAACAAGTAATTAAGACAACTAAAAAAAAAATGGATAAATAATTAGCAACTCATGGAGTAAAAGGCAATATTTATTTAATGATTTGGATATGGACTTTTCTTCTTTTCTTGTCCTCTTTATGTCTGTCTATATTTTCTCACTTCTTGTTGGATTTTCATTGTACTATTACCTCGGGAATCTAATCATTCAAACCTAACCACGAATAAGAAAATCAAAAAGAAAAAGTCAAAAATATCCTAATCATATAAAAAAATAATCCCAAATATTTTTATAAACTTTGGATCTGAAAATACTTTTAATATTTCTTTTTAACTCAAGAATGCCCTAAAATTAATTGCCTAAATTTTAGGAGTGTACAAAATTGAACCGAAAACCGAATTAAACCGCAATTCGAAGAAAAAAAACACGATTAGTGGTTTGGTTTGACTTGATTTGGTATTGGAAAAAAAAAACCCGACTATATTTGGATTGGTTTGGTTTTAACCAAAAAAAACCAACCCGAAATCAAACCAACCCGACATAATATATAAAATTTTAAAATTTTATTTTATACATAAAAATATTTACTTTGATATAATATTTAAATATTTCTTATACTTTTTCATAGTTTTTATCTTTTAATATATTATTTCAAGTTTGAAACTTAAAATTCTGAATAGTCCAATAAAGATTATAGTCCACAGATGTTGATAATTATAATAAAGCTTAAATCAAAATCAAATTAATACTAATGCAAAAAAAAATCAATTCAACACTAAGAATGATAATAATATTGAATATTTGTTCTTTAGTTTTACATTGGTTTAGACAATTAAAATATATAATCTAATTTTAATTTCCTTTAATATTTAGTCATGCATGTAACTAATACTTATTAAACTTATTTTAGCACGATTTAGTACTTTTAAATTATGATCATTTTCATTATGACTTGTTAATTTGCAATATTTATTTTACGTCATTTCATTATTATTATTTTTGTTGGATATTTTAGTGTCATTAATCATATCATATTTTGTGTTATTTTTTTAAGAAACACCTTAGATAGTTGTATTTTGGCAGGACTAAAGAAATATTTAAAGTACAAGTAAATTTTATGTTTGTATGAATACTTTACCGGAAAAACTCGAAAAAACCCGAGGTTTATTGGTTTTGTTTGGTTTGGTTTATAAATTTAAAAATACGACACAAATAATTTGGTTTGATATTTGAAAAACCCGAACCAATCCGGCAATGTACACCCCTACTAAATTTGATGCTTATTAGGGTACGAGGCAAAGCATAATATGCCGCGTGAGAAATTATAATATATCATGTGGCTATATCTTATTGTAAAAAAAGGTCATCATTTATATTTAGAGAGTTAGTCGAGGGATATTTTTGAGTCAAAAAAAATTTTAGGAGTAAGATAATTGTGAGTCATTTTTTGTACAATGTTTTTGACCCTTTTTCGATGAGAAAATCACCTATCTGTGTTAAGAGAAATTTGTTAGATTTTTTTTTATTGTAGGGCGAGTGTGATCATATTCTTATCATATTTATACATACTAATCCCCTATTTAAAATATATATACATATGTATAATAAATGAGTGCAATCTTGTTATATATCTCTTTTTTTAAATGTGGATATAATTGAAATCGAAAGTAATAAATTCAGTTAAATCTAGAAATCAGTCTTAAATCTATCTCAATAAACATTACTTTTATTTTTTGTTTTTTCATTGGTGTCCACTCTTTATATTGCAGCGACATTCTCAATAAATTCTTATCCTTTTTTAAATGGTCAAATTTAAAATCTCTCATTAAAAATAGAAAAATCATAATCAATCTCACCGCAATTCAGATTTCTACGAATATTACTTGCTTCGTCTGGATGTTGGTACAGGCCTTATAATGAGTTTATTTTTCAAAAAGGCACTTCATGACGAAAAGAAAACTTTAAAGTACTTCAGCGGCAAATGTTGATCATGACTTGTGAGACATCTTCTTCTTAGGTTGCAAATTTACATTTTCCTAATATATATATATATATATATATATATATATTTCGTAAACTAGTTTTACGACACGTGCGTTGCACGTGATTACCAATTCAAAAAATATATATTATAGTAAATAATATTTCTTATTTAAGTGAAGATTTGACTAATAAGTTTTGCACAAAATAGTATTGCAGATTTTTTTGTGAATGTTCAATGTGGATCATCATATATATCTCTTATTCACGCGAACCTATGAAGATGGTCAAAGAAATTTTTTTTAGACAATAATAATGACGATGTGTTCCTTCACAAACTGTTAAAAAGGAAGAGAAAAGGAGAAGGTACAAAATGCAATGTAGAGACACCAGAAAATTATTGAGTAAAGGGAAAGGACAGATACATTTCATGTAATCCTCAAGATAAAATTTCTCCTCTTTTTGCTTAACTCTTCTATTATTGGTAGAACATTGAAGCATATCATCAAAGGGGAGTTAACAACACAACCATGCACTTAGCAAGTTACAAATGGACCACTATTAGCAACTGATTTAATTTTGATATGATAAAATTATTGCAGAAAATGCAGCA
>JAJOOR010015567.1:0-21473 GCA_036250505.1 Solanum acaule | reverse complement strand
TAAAGTTTACAAAACTGTTTTGCTTCAGCTATGTCCTTGAAGGCCATACCCTTAACAATCTCCTTATAATCTTGCAAACTATCAGTTATATTCCTCTTTTTTTAGTAACAAAATTTTCTAATTCATCTGTATCATAATCTGAACAACTAAACACCATTCCATTATTACTGTCATCTTCACTTTCGCTACAGTCTGTGCCCTCATTAACAATTGGTGAAAGTAGAAATGACCCATCGTGCATGATAATATCAGTTACATCAACAGACAATTCACAATCTTCAGTAGCAAACTAGTGAATAGATTTATACTCAGTAGAGATAAAAGATGTTAAGGTCTTAACTCCCTCATCACCTATTATTTCAAAATATTTCCCAGTTGGAGCCAGTACAATAAGTTCTTGCACACCAACAAAACCTAACTTATTAATGTACTCATTCACTAAGTCAATAAAAGATATTAGGTCAGGATCATACCCTTTCCAATAAGTCACACATCCTCTATCATAATGTGGTTCTGGACTGGTTAGCCACTCACCACCAAGATGAAAGTATATGGTAACTTCAACCATGTTAATGACCTACAAAGAGTTATGAAATAACAGAAGTAACAGTTAGTATAAGTCACATTGAGTTAAGAAAGTCAATTAGTAAGCATAAATAAGTAAGTTAATTAGTAAATAAGTAACAGTGAGTATAAGTCACATTAGTAAATAAGTCACATCGAGTTAAGAAAGTCAATTAGTAAGCATAAATAAGTAAGTTAATTAGTAAATAAGTAACAGTGAGTATAAGTCACATGAGGATTAAGTAAGTCAATTAGTAAGTACATTAGGATTAAGTAAGTCAAATTAGTTAATTAAGTCACATTGAGTTAAGAAAGTCAATTAGTAAGCATAAGACAGTAAGTTAAGTAACTCAATTAGTAAGCATAAATAAGTAAGTTAAGTAAGTCACATTAGGATTAAAGTAAGTAAGTTAGTTAATTAAGTCACATTGAGTTAAGAAAGTCAATTAGTAAGAATAAATAAGTAAGTTAAGTAAGTCACATTAGGATTAAAGTAAGTCATATTAGGATTAAAGTAAGTAAGTTAGTTAATTCAGTCACATTGAGTAAGTTAAGAAAGTCATATTAGTTAAGTAAGTCACATTTGGATTAGTAAGCACATTAGGATTAAGTAGGTCAATTAGTTAAGTAAGTCACATAAAGTAAGTTAGTCACATTAGGATTAAAGTAGGTAAGTTAGTAATTTAAGTCACATTGAGTAAGTTAAGAAAGTCATATTAGTTAAGTAAGTCACATTTGGATTAGTAAGCACATTAGGATTAAGTAAGCCAATTAGTTAAGTAAGTTACATTTGGATTAAGTAAGTTAGTCACATTAGGATTAAAGTAGGTAAGTTAGTTAATTAAGTCACATTGAGTAAGTTAAGAAAGTCATATTAGTTAAGTAAGTCACATTTGGATTAGTAAGCAATTAGGATTAAGTAAGTCAATTAGTTAAGTAAGCCACATTTGGATTAAGTAAGTTAGTCACATTAGGATTAAAGTAGGTAAGTTAGTTAATTAAGTCACATTGAGTTAAGAATTTCAATTAGTAACATTGAGTATTATCTCTTATTAACTCAAAGTGGTCCACAATTAACAATTAAAGAAGCATTATCTCTTATTAACTCAAAGTGGTCCACAACATAAAGGCATGAATACAAACAAAAAATCCCAACAAAAAATAAAGTAGTGGAATAAAGTAGACAAAGTAATGGAATAAAGTAGACAAAGTCAAGGGAATCTGAAACTATACTTTACCAAACCAACAAATCATAAACTAAAGGTCCACAACATAAAGGCATGAATACAAACAAAAAAAAAACATTTTTTTAACACAAAAACTGGAATGTGAACTTCATTTTATGGAAGTGAAACCCTATAAAGTGTACTTCATTTTCACTCTAAAACAAAAAAAAAACATTTCTTTAATCCAATAACTAGAACGTGAACCCTAGAAAGATTTTCACTATAAAACACATATTTTACACAATAAATAAAGAAACAACAAGAAAACTACCGGAAAAACAACAACAACAGATTTATTTACTATATATGAAAGCAAATCGAAAACAGCAAAACAAGAAAACTATGAAATCGAATGGGATATTTGGGTACCTTTGATGAACACAAGTTGAATCGAAGAACACACGATAGGTTCGACGAAGATAAGGTGGAATCGATGAAGACAAACTGGAATCGCGGCGGATAGTTGGATACGGGCAACGACTAGGGATTTGGTGTGTGAGATACGCAGGGACCTCCGACTAGGGAAAAGGGACGGATTTTGGTGTGTTAATTTGGGTGTTTTAAGTAGGATTCCTTTTAGAGGAAATTGGGTGGGTATTGGGTTATGGAGGGGATAGTTGGGTTATGGGTTAAAAAAAGGGTCAAACGGGTAGGTCAATAGGATTAAGACACGTGTAAGAAATTAGGGGTCCGTTAGTGAGAGGGGTATATGTGTACCTATAATTGGACGGCAGGGGCTTATGTGGACGCAAAGTATAGCGGAGGGCATATACGTACCATTTATTAAAGTTCGGGGGTAAATCCGTCCCTTTTCCCTTTAATTAATGGAACATGTACCTAAGTTCTTTTACTTTGTGAAGAAGAGGGTTAGACTTTTAGATATTGATATGGGAAAAATAATAATTAAAATTGGTTAACATATTGGCAAAATCCTATATCCTACTCTTACAATTCTCATCAGGTCCATTACATAAGAGCTACCAATCGTTTTGAATATTTTTTCAACCACTACTAATACTAACCATAAGAATTAAGAGAGCAAATTCTCTAATACATAGCACTGCCTTCGTTACAATTTATTTATCTTACTTTTATTTTTTAATCGTTTAAAAAAGAATTTTTTTTGGCAATTCTTTAAAAGGCAACAACAGTAGGGAATAAGTAGGAGAATACTGGACCCCCTAGCTAGGTATTTGCTACGTGCTTCAAGCTCTCGATGAGTTATCCAAATACCGAACAAAATATAAATGAAGACACCAGTTTCGAGTCTACATGTTTTTAAAGGATGTGAGAGTTGATGTTTATCTTGAAATTATTTATATATCATCAAAGTAGTTATTATGTCCAAAATGGTCCATGAACAACAAAAAGCAATTAGAAACTTCATAACTTTTTAGGATATAATCAAACTTCATCTTAACATTCTTCTTTTTGTGCAAATAATAGCAAAAAGTAATGGATAGAACTAACCATAATAATTTTCTTACTGTAAAAGACAAATTAATATACTCTACAAAGAAAAATATCAAAAAACAAATGAATGAGCTTATATAATTTTGTGAGTTAAACTTAAGTGCGTGATATTTTCATAGAGCAACTAGAAGAAGAGGAGCCCTCAGTGCATTAGTCATTCATTCCAAAAATTCAATTCATTCTTGGTCGAAAGGGAATACTCACTATAGACCTAACAATTTTTCTTCTTGATGCTGAAAGAGCAAGAGAGAGGTGAATTGTTATTTTTTAGATTTTCTTTCTTGAATATTCAACTTATGAGAGTCGCCAGTCAACTGGTATTTCTAGAAATGAATAAATGCGAAAAGTAAGATTAACACAGAATGTTTATATACTGGTTGGACACCAATGTGGATCTTACGTTCAGTCCCCTTGGGTTGCAAGGGTGTTTTCTTCTAGCCTTTAGAATCGTAGTAGTGAGTACAAGTTTAAAGTATAGTTCCTGTGTCTAAACTCAATCTTTTTCTTTCTCTTTTCTTTTGATACAAAGCCTTACCAATAATATTTTTATCTTTCTCTCTTTTTTGTTTACACAATAGAACTAAGTAATACAATGCTTGTTAAAAGTAGAGTAGAGAATGAAGGATGATTCAGACTCGGTGTACACTCTTCTCTATGGCAGATGAGTTCTCTTTATAGTGTTGAGACTTGAATCTTCTTCATGAAGAGATAGCAACCCAAGAGATTTGATTCTTGGAAAAGTAGGCAAGGGATTCTTATTTTCCAAGAATAATGTTAAGGCTAATCTTTGATTTCCTTTTTGATTTTTCCCCGACATCTTTTCTTATTGTCATCTTCCTTGATTAAGATCAATTTATTGTAGCCGTTATATTCTCCTTCCTTGATTAATGAATCTTTGATTGAGAATCTTTATTGTAGCCGTTGTATTCTTCTTCCTTGTTTGATGAATCTTCTAATATGTGGCCATTACCAGATTGTATGTGATACCGATTTCCATGATTTCTGGAATTTGAGTGGTGATTTCTGGATTACTTTATTCCTGGTTCCATTCGTGATTCTTTCCTTTTTGATCTCGTGTTAACCTGCAAAGATCTATTGTTTATCATTAAAACCATGCGCTAACAATCTCCCCTTTTTGATGATGACAATATATAGTAGTGATACTTCCCTATTTTTATAGTCGATTGGTAGAGCTGAGATCTCATTACCTCCCCTGAATGATATGATGGTATTATCCTTGCTATGCTATGTGGTCGAGCCTTAGGTGTATGCGAGCCACATCTGCACCCATCTCCTTAGTTACATCCTTCACATTGTATATCTTGAAGTGAGTAGTAAGTAGGATATCCTTAAGAGAGTCCACTTGTTCTTGCATGGCAATCAACTTGGTCATAAGACCGGTTACCTGAGTGACAGTGATAGACACAACATCCAACTTCGCATTCATATCAGCAAGATTCTCCAGAGTAGCATTAAGTATGGCAAAGGAAACAGAGGTGAAAGAAGAGGGTTTGGACTTCAGATTCTTTGCAGCCACATCTTCTGTGTCATTCTTGAGGACCCAAGAGGAATCAGTATGAGAGTAACCCATGCTAACAAAGGCACGAGAATCGTAGCTTTTCTTGATGAAAATAAGAGAGATGTCACTAAGGCATATGAAGTGAGATTCCAATATGCAAGTTATGAACATACCAAAGGAAAGACTAGAGGATTCAGAGATGACATCTGCCATGGCAGAGAGGATGAAAGAGGAGAGATGCAATTTTATCCCAGAAACAAGACAGTACGCGAGCAAAGTGTCACTCTGAGTGAGTGTAGAGTGAGAACCATCCCTAGGGAGAAGGGTGGTAGAAACCATATGGGTGATAACATGAGTTTCAAGCGGTAGATATTTGGGACCCAGATGAGAGCATAGGGGTCAATAATAAGTTCACGCTTGTCTTGTTTGAAAGAGACATCACAATTAGAAGGCCAACAATTTTTTGAAGGCTCTATGATACCAGAATAAGATATATCACAGATATAATCAAATTTTATGCAGTCAAGAAAGAAGCACTTTCCAAGAACTAAAGATTCAATTTCTCCTGCAAAGGGAGTGAAGAATTTGAAGGGTTTTTTGATATTACTGATGAGCAGACCAAAGAGATGTCGACTTAATGACGGAAAAGAAACAGAAAGATGCATAAATTAAAGGCATATTAAGAAGGAAAGTAATTAAGAAAAGGAAACACAATATACGAGGCGTCAGAAAATACTATTGAGAAAGGAAAACAATTAATGCAAGCAATAATCCCAGCAATTTAAAGGATTTTCAACAATAGTTAAAGATTTATGGAGAGTACAAAATCTTTTGTCCAAAAGAGGTTTGGTAAAAATTTCAGCTAGTTGAAAATCAGTGCTAATAAAAGATATTTCAATGTCTCCATTTAGAACATGATCACGAATAAAATAATGCTTGATATCATTGTGCTTAGCACGAGAGTGATGCACAAAGTTTTTAGAAAGACAGATAGCACTAGAGTTATCACACTTTTAATTTTAACAAGTTTAAAAAATAAGTCATAATCACTTAATTGATGGACCATCCACAAAATTTGAGCACAACATTGTCCAATAGCAATATACTCAGCCTCTGTGGTAGAAAGTGATACCGAACCCTATTTTTTGCTATTCCAAGATATCAAGGATTTTCCTAGTACTTGACACGTACCAGTGGTGCTTTTCGTGTTAACATGCCGGGATCTATTTTTTTCATTAAATCCATGCGCTAACAGATGTCATAGACATTAATACAGAGAAAATATAGAGCTAAATTAGAGAGTAATTGAATTCAGACTATAATATCTTTTAAGTGATCAATAACTTATTGATACACAAATTTATAGGTCAATATATCTTTAATTATGATCTAAATTCGATGGATACAACTTATTTCACAGGCAAAAGTTTCAAGAAAATTATTTAACGCATAATTTTTAATTTTCAGGGTAAAATTTTTAGAAGACTTAGCTTAAGATATAGATCTATCAAGGAACTTATGCAATATAATATAATTTGTACCACTGAAGTTGTGTTGTCATGTGGCATGACTTGCACCATTCAACTTATACTTTGGACATAACTTAGATCACTTAACTTTATCTCTTGAGTTTAATTCTTTTTGTCTTCAGGCATAACTTATGCCAATGCATATATATCTTAGGCATAACTTGTGCCCTGGCCTACTTTCATTTGCCTTGTGATATAATAGGACAATAATTAAATATTAATAATCTGAAAGATAAATTAAAAATCACCCCGAAATAAGGCATTATGGAAATAAACCATCTTAAAGTGGATGTTTCTTTTTGGCATGAAAATGGCACTAGATAACTACTTTTAGAACTATTGTTTAGATTATAGCCAATGTGGATAAATCATTTAGTGTTAAACATATTTCAAAATCTGAGTAACTACGTATTTATTCTACGTTGTTTCAAACTTTAGATCACATTATTCTAAAGTTCAATTTTTTTTCATGTTTAAATTTTTATGAATTGTGTCCTGCAATATCAAAACTTCAACCAAATTTCAAGCAAGTTTAATTTTTTCAGTTCAAAGCTTGATATTGTGTCTCGAAGTTTAGTTTTTCCAAGTCAAAGCTTTAAAACATTATGTCCTAAGTTTTAATTTTTCAACTCAAATTTTTATGAGACTATCTTGAATTTTAGGTTTTCAATTCAACATTTTAAAATATTATTTTTAGAGTTCGATCTTGAAGTTTTTAATTGGGGAGCTTAATTTAATTGAGGAGTCACAATGAAAATTTGTGTTAATTTATACATTACTGGTTGGCAAATAGTATTTTGTGTAATAGAAATAGAATTGAAAAAGACAACAAAAACTAATTTAAAAAGAGAAGCGAGAAAAAAGGACTATCATTTTATAAGTGTCTGATTAAGCCTTTAATAATTTTATCTTCCTATTTTTAATCTTTATTATAAGAAGATGAAATAAAGAAAATATTCATTTGACTAGACTTATATAAAGTAAAATGTTATTACAATTTGCAATGTACGAAAATAGTTCATGTTTCATGATGCGATGAGAAATCATACTAATAATTTTTTTTAGAACTTAGAAATTGATAGACAAAAACAAGTTCACCATATTATTCTTTGTTTCCCTTTAAATTTCCTTGAATTTATATTTTTTAATATAACTTTTTATCATTACCATTCTCATCACATCTTGAAGTCCACCGATTTGATTGTTTTAGTCATTAATCGATATAAAATTGTCACGACCCGATTTCTCAGGTCATGATGAAACCTACTACACCCCACTAGTAGGTAGGCCTAACCCTTAGCCCGGAGCCATAAGCAACGGACTATCAAGCGGAAGCGAACAACAAGAAGTAAGAGCTTAGAATAAAGCAGAGAAATGATAATCAACAAAACCATACAGGAATCATCCCAAGACCTGGCATCAGTTAGTACTTAAGCATCTAATAAAAAATAGGAGTAGAAAGCTTTCACAAATACAAGACAAGTACAGGTTTCCTCTGAATACAACATAAAGACTAAATCTAGCCAAAACAGACAAAAACTGGTAGCTCCAGACGCTAGGAATTCACCCTAATCTCCAAAGCCCCAACCTGCTCCGCATGACTCCAAATAAATAGCGATAACTCAACTGCAATCTGCAGAGGGCAGAAGTGTAGTATGAGTACCAAAACGGTACTCAACAGGCAACAACCGACTAAGTTCAAAAGATAACACATGCATAAACAACAAGTAATAAGGAAAACATAGCACAAGTAACTAAATAGAAGGTACTAAAGTAGACAGGAAATAAAGAATTGAAACAGGAAACAAAGGGCAAGAAGTTGAGTAAAGAACGTACCTGGACCGCAAGCCAACAAGATAATCGTAAACAACTAAGATACCAAACCAACTACCCAGTGTCAGGATTGCCCATAATTACAATTCTAAAGTCAAAACCTACCAGGTAACAATAAAATAATAGTAGATAATATAATATAGTAAAAAGATAACATAACTGAACCCCCATACGCCCGAAAGGTACAAATAGCAAACATGCATAACCCAACCACCCCCCATAAACTGAAGGGTACAGACAACAAACAAGTATATTGGTGATAAAAAAATGCATATGAATGCAGGGTGAGCAATAGAACCATCAGTAACAATCCAAACCCCTGACCAGAGGTAATGACCTCGAACTGTAAAGCTGCAGCCTTAGACCGAGAATAATGGCCTCAAACTATCAATATCAGCCTCAAACTGGAGATAATGACCTCGAACCGTGAGCATCGGTCTCAAATCGGAAGTAACAACCTCAAACCGTGAGTAACCAATAACGGGGTCGTCTACCCAGCCAGTATACTCCGAGGAACGCCAGCAAGACCAAAAGCATGCAAGAAAGGGCGTTGATGCGCCGAGTAGTCAAGTGAAAACTAAGCATATCCCAAATGCCTCTAATATCTAAAGTAGGAAAGGAGCACGTCCCTGACGCCTCGTAATGTCAAAAATCAGTAAGTCAAGTGATCCAAGTGGTACAAATCTCGTTAAAACCCCTTTAGATTACAAATTGAGGAAGATAGTACCTCATTATGAATGATAAATATGCCAATGCATGGGTCGAGATCGTACCACAAAATTCATGAGAATGAGCAAACAATGCAATGCATGCCATCACCAATAATCAAAGGGCACTCAAAATCAAATAATTATGCAGTCAATGAAACCACGCTACTAAAGCAGAGAGTACTAACCTGGGATCCAACTAGTCCTCACATACTGCCTCCGACCCAACAATATAATCATAAGCTCAATAAGTATACAACATGTCCACCGCTAATCAACAAGCAAATGGATCAAGAAGAGATTTCAAATCAATAAAGGGGGAGCAAACTCAAGGGGTGACGCCCTACCCCAATCATACCGCTTCAGTCCCAGACTGAGCACAGTTAGGACTAACCCACGACTATGATGAGCCACAAAGGTCACAAACATCAACGCAAGGAGAACGACCCAAAACAATCCCTAAAAGGAGAAAACTATAACTACGAGGTGATAAAATACAACTTAAAGCATCTAATGTTCAGCTTTGTCTAAGGCAACCACAAATCAATCCTAACAAGGATAAGCAAGATCATCTACACCACAAGCGAAGCCACAGTCTAAACTAAGGATCCCAACCACAATAATACCAAGCCTCCTATGGAATCAAGAAAGGATGGAATTACAAGAGGAAAGCTAAATACCCGCTAAATACCAAATTTTTTTACATGAATTCTATACTAGGCATTATCTAAGAAGCTCAATCAAGAAAGTAGATTGAAGCCTACCTCAAATTATCAAATTATCGATCACAATGTCATTACAGATGTTTTGACACTAAAATTGCAACAATTAGAAATGAACGCAAAATTGAGTCAAAACGGAAATGTGGGACCCATGCCGGAAATATCAAAACTAACTTCGTCAAAAGGTCCTAACCTACGCCTCGAACTTGTGTTCCAAAATTGAACACAATTTGAGGCTCGAAAACAGCCACAACAACATGTAAAATTAATAAGAAAACCAAGCTAAGCGAGCATCTTCGAGCTCAAAGTCACCTCAAACAAAGGTTCCTCAACAACTTCTAATCACAAACCCAAGTATCCATGCTCCCAACGATCACACGGGACTTTGAATCACTCAAATCGAAGCTCGGATGAGGGAGAAATCACCTTTTGAAAATGATGGCTGACAGTTGAAATTTTTGGATATAAATACCCGAAACTGGTCGCTAATAGTTGATTCTAGTCGCTAAAAGCCTGCACCAGATATCAACACTTCAGCTGGTTTGCTCAAACTCTGAATTCTCCAACAGGGTGCCCAGGATTCATTTGGAACCCTGTGCCCACAAATAAAGTATGCTACCCCATCAAATTCGCATTCCAGAATCAACGAAACCATCAAAACTTCCGTTTGAGGCAGTTTCGATGAAAAATGGGTCCCACACTCAAGTTCCGTTTTAAGCTAAAAACCACACGAAGGCTCAAAATGAGACAGAAAGACTAGGGAATGCACAAAAGATTGTTCTAAACCAAACTCGATATTCCAAAGCTAACCGCACTGATGGAATTCTCATCCGAGAAAATTTACCAAGAATATTGACCAAAGTCAACCCTTGGCTTAAGCTTCAAAGTTAAAATGCCTAATGAAACAAACTCACACTAGAAGTCTCGGGGCCCAAACCAACCATGCCCCTAGCCTAAAATGACCCTCTCGGAGCTGATGAAACCCCCAACTTAAACGTTTGCTTATCCTTAAGTAAATCAAGAACACAATTAGCTTAAACGTCTACAATAGTATGCATGAGAGCTAACATGCAAGTTCCATAACAAGATTACTCTCAACAACATGCTACACTCAATCATGATAAAAAAAAACCTTCAAATTATGACTAGCCAGTTTCATCACAAGCTCAAGCTCACTTTAGCTTCTTTTCTAATATAAGACAATGTTTCAATAAATGCATTCAAGTGCCCTCACATTAAGAACGATTCCATTCTCTCACAAAGCAAATCAACAAAGATATAAGGAATCAATGCAACTCTCACTCTATCAAAAGAGAAATATATGCAAGCTTTGTTTCATAGGTTTGCCCATATTTTCCAATTATCACACAACCTAGTTCATGCAAGAGCCCAAAGATCTTTTAGGGTTGTAACGGGGCTGATGGTTAAGGTATGGTCAATTTGGTTCGATGACTTCACCTTTTTAAAGCATTGTTGCAATCATCTTCACCTCTTCTCAAGTTTTTTTAATTCTTTTCCAATTGAGAACTCAAACTTTAACTTTTTACTCATTTTATTTGGAATCCCCTTTATTTCATTACTTCTCTTTTCCATTTCCATTATCTCAACATTTTTTTTAATAAGGAGGGGTTCCTTCCTTTTGTAACAAACTTCAAAGTTGAGTCCAAATTCATCTTTCTTTGCCCTTCACTTGGCTTTCATTCTTCCTTTCTTTCCACACCCCTAACTTAGGCTTTTGGTTTAAGTTGGCTATTCAAACATAACAATGCTTCAAAATGGAGTTTGGGTGAGAATGTAGGGACAATTTTTGCTCAAGAGGTTTTAGCTTGTTTTTGTCAACAAATGGTTTAGGCTCAAATGATACCAAAATGGATGCACACCTTCACAAGATAGTCACAAAGGATTATGGAAATTTGAGTTCCCTCTCAGAATTGTTTCCCAAGATCAAGCTTTACATTTACCAAGGTTTAGAAAATTGAACTAATAAGGCAAAGTCTAGGACTCCACACACATGCTTTCAAGTAAGACCTCACCACACATGACGCTTCTTTCCACATGATATTACATGTTTAAGATAGTTGGGAAAGACATAGATTTAAAGATAAATAATTTTTTGAGATATATTAAAACAAAGTACAATTTGTAATTTTAGATATATTATAATATTTATATGATAATTTTATTAAGGATAAATAAGAAGTTTAAAATTAAATATAAATTTGGTATATATTTTAAAATTTTAAGTTTTATACATTAAAATATTATATATTCTATGGTAGTATATTTTTAAAGTTTTGTAACGTTAAAACAATGCCCATCAATTGCATTGCAAGAAGGACTATTTTTTTATTGAGCTCTTAATTTTGTATGTTTTAAATGTTTGTATTCCAATTTTGCCCATGTGAAAGATTTTTTGTTTTTTTACAAAAAGAAGTGATTTCATTATTTTGCAATTTTTTTTTTTTAAAAGAGGAGTGCACAATGCCACTCCAAAACAACCTTCCATCTTTTTGTATTACTGTAATAAAATTTAAATGAGATAATTCTTCTCTTCAAACTCAATTTTAGCTCTAACTTTAATGTATAATCTACTATAATTAATAATTAAGTTTTTATCATATTTATAGTTTACCTTCTATTTAACTGGACCATTTCTTCAACGTTTAATACACTATTTCTCAAGCAAATTAGTATTCATATTCTTCTCAAAAGAAATTATCAATCAATCATGGCTAACATGCTTCGAGCTAATCAAGCCGCTAGGGCCATTTATAAGCCTAAAGGTCCAGTCGTTTATGGTGAGTGCAATTGTTGTCTCTTAGCAAGTGTTAATGCTACCGATAGTGTCAGGCTTTTGCTCCTGGCGGTCCCTTCAGTAGCATATAATTTTTTCAATGTCAATTTTGTCATTGTCATCAGAATGTCCATCGTAGGTTGTATGTCAACAATCATCAACTTCCACCAACACCAACACAACAACATGTTAATTTTATTTAGAATTGTATGAATATATCAATTGTCATACCTTTTTGAATGAATCGTTGAATTGCTGCATGCTTTGACAAAAAAACATAAAAGTAATATTCCCTTTGAATTTTTCATCTATTATCAAAAATACTATCTTTTTTAGATCTGTTTCAATTAATGTTTTTTACTTTTATTTTTCATTGTAATGCTATCAATTATAACTAGTTACAGATTTAAAGAATTTTTTTATATAAATTATTGATTTAAGATGGCAAGATTTAAAAGTCTCATTTACTTTCATAAAGTATGTATCAAATCAAACTAAGTCACATGTATGAAATAAATTTATCTTATTCTCCAAAAAAAAGTTTTTAAAAATAAATAAATAATTACATCAGGGTAAGAGAAGAGAAATGAGGGAGCAAATTAAAAGATAAGAAAATAATTTCATCATGGTGAAAATTTATATAATCAACCAACTAATCTATTAAGATAAAAAAAGAGAATGTTTTCGTTTGTCATCTCCAAATAGAAATTTTGCACTTGAAAGTTGATATAAAAAACATTTAATTTCTTACTTACCTAATAAAGACTATTCCATGATATAATTAAGATTTCAAAAGATTCGTTATATCCACTAAACCTATACTTGCATCAAGTTTATGCATCAATTCTTGAACAGACTGTCACCCAAAGGAATGTGAAGACAGAGGAATCATCAAACACCAAAAATGTTAATCATCTCGGTCGTATCAATGCACAAATGTTTGACTCTCCGGGAGTTTCAATTGTAGTGACGGAATCCATCATGGCTAGAGCTACTCAAAAGTGGGTGCATAGTAACAAAAAAGATGGTGGAAATAAGAGGAAAAACTTATGGGATGAACTTGTTGTTGAAGAGTATGAGAAGGAACAACCACATATACTGACTAACCGCAACTAGAATGGACTTTAACCATACGATCAGAAAATGGAAAGAGTAAGAAGATCAAGAAGGATGAAGATGAGAACCTAGATGGTTTTGAGATGTATATCAAAACCAATGGCAAAACTATAAAAAAGTTACAACTTGCCCAAGCCAGAGAATCAACATCTTCTGACAATTATATATAATTGTCCCGATTAAGAAGTGTTATTATTGTTGTTGTTGTTCTTGTTTTTTTCTCTATGATTTTGTTTGGGTAGGGTATGTAACTAGGGTTAGACACATAATATACTCCTACGAGTATACATAGGCTAGCTAGCTATCATTCCAACCTGGTCATTTTCATTTATAATTTCCTTTTTACTTAAGTATCGATCGATCCATCGTTTTATGTTTCAAAGGTCTTGTTTTGTTGTTCAAACTTGTTGATTTTAATGGGTTCTCAATAAAAGAATTTCTTCAATTTTTGTCCATATGTGAGTTTACATATATACATACTAATCTTCGAAGATTAAAGAATAAAATATTAATTATTCTTTCGAGATAAAGAAGATAAGAAGGCATTTTTTACTGATGGAATGGTGGTTATCCAACTTCGATGGCTTATCTGAAGCAATGTGAAATTAATCACGACTTCAATACTCTCCATGATTTTAGTGGTAGAACAAATCTTATTGCATCCGCCTTGAATACTAATTCTGGGAAAAGCAGTACCCATAAAGCTCGATGAGCACAAAATTGAACACCAAATTAAGCATGTCACTTAACTTAAACATGTTCCAGTTATCATCACTAAAGAAGCCACTACAAAATAGATTTAACATTTCTGCTAATACCAAACTTTACCCTATTTCAAGTTTACCGCTGCAACATATTCTAATGATGATGAAGAGTATTCACCCACAATATCGGTTGGCAGGTCGACTATCAGTGCATAGAATTTAATTAACTAACATTCATGTTATATTATGTTGTGCGAAGAGATAACATAGGAAAATCATCAATTTTTCTTTATGTGAATTTGGACATGAACTTATGAAATATACTTCTATTAGCTCCGTTATTTACCGAGTATTAAATATGCCATCCTTTTTTATACTAGAAAATATGAAATTAGCTACGAAATTTGTCTGTAATCCCTAATTAATTCATAACTAAATAGTGCCTAACTAATCTTATAAACTCTCTGATCGAATTAAATTCATACAAAGCAAGTACTTGATAATGCTAGATGACAATTAATATCTGGAGTACTCCAAAAATCTTAAATTACTTCAATAAAGTACAATGTTTTGTTTTATTAACTATTTCCAAATGACATTTGATCCATGCCATGCAGCCCTAGTAAGCAGACACCTCAATTCTTCCTCTCATCTATATTATCTATTCACTATTTTGCCTCTTTCCCCTCACCGCTAGACTTGTTTCCTAGCTTCTCTCCTTCAATTAATTTCTCTTTCCAATGGCTTCTAACAACAACAAGCATTTTATTGTGAAATATCTTGAGTGTAGGTGATCTTGGGCGTATTTATGCGCCAGATAACCAATTTATCCCATATATATAGCTAAGTTGAGAGCATTTTTAGTAGTCGGAATTAAGTTTTGAGGGTCTTGTGATGTCGATTCTTCTAACCAATATGATTAGATGTTTCAGGGTGAAAAACATAGAAGATCGAGCCAAAATAGGGCACCTGGTCAGAGGTCGAAAAAGAGAAGACAAAGTTTCGAAGAAAAAGGGCCAAGAAGATGGAGAATACACCACGAAGGAGCAGCTCCGCGTCGCGGAGCTGATATGTGTGTGCAGAAAAGGAACTCCACAAAATAGTGGAGTTCGCGATGGGAGCACGTCACAGAGAGGTTCCATTTGTGCGCAACTATAGGCGAGGGAACAGATCCGCGTCGCGGACCAGGACACCATAAATTGGCCACGTGTTTTATTTTAGACTATAAATAGTTTGTGTGTGTTATATTTATGATGATCCAGTTCTAGAAAGACGGGGGAGGAGCGATTTAAGCGATTTGGCCAACATATTCTAGGGCTTTTCTTCTACTCCTTCATTTTGGTAAACCTTTTTATGATCCATAAACATTACTTGATGATCTTTTGTTCTATGAGTAGCTAAAGCCCCTTTTTCTAGGGTTGTAGCTACGATTAATGGTATATTAGTATTTGTGTCGAGCATGAGATGGGTTTTCTTGTGAGTTATGCTTACATTCTTGTTTAACTATTTTAATGCTTAATCAACATTAAAATAAACTCGTTGTCTGCTCTTGAACTCGGAAGACGAATAGAGGGATAGACCAAAGAATGTGGGAAGTGTGTTCACTCTAGAGTAAAATTATAGTGTTTCTTATATAGGGTAGTCTTATACCTATATACCTCGCTTGATTAATATGCAAGATGATAGCTTAATGCTCCACCATCGGTTCATGCCTTTCCCCGCTCAACGATGTAGTTAGGCTGTCAATGGGGGTAGGCGATTAGAGGTCGAGAGATCATGATCGTAAAAAGAACCTTGCAAATCCATAATGAGGTTAGTCTGTCGAATGCTAGGACAAATCAATTTTATGCCAAAAATCAGATTATGCTGCAACCCTGGATTATCTTACCATATTGTGAAATTCTCTTGTTCGAAGTTGTTTAGTTGTAGTAATTAATATTTGAGATTGTTCAACTCAGTAGTCATAAACAAATTTCTAAAATTGTTTGTTACATAAGTGAATTTATTTTAGACATAACAAAGTTGTTATTTGTTGATTTGAAGTCCCTTGGGCTCAATAACCCGGCTCGAAAGAGTCGTTGTACTACTTGAGTGACCACGTGCACTTGCGTGCGCTTTTAGACGCAACACTTAGCCTAGTCACTATTATTTTGCAACTGTCCTATCGAAAGCATGTACCCAACAATTTATCTTAACTTGTATTGCGGTCACATCCCAAGAACCTTTGTCCATACTTGATTTTCTTGTTTATTTTGCTGTTTTAGTACTTGTTTCAAAACCCCCTTTGATATTTGACACTTTTGGTCACCCCCTTTAATTTACTATGTCTTTTATCGCAAATGTCTTTAGCTACGACTAGTTAGAATGTAAATTCTATTTTTCTATCAATTCTCAAAACCGCTCCCTTGGGACACGACCCCAACCCTCAGTTGGGTTACTATATTATCGATGATTGTAGACACTCATATTGTAGGATAGTGTCGTTGGTCATGATAAGCATCAACATGGCGCCACTGCCGGGGAGTGGTGTTATATGAGAATTTTTAGGCTAATATAATTGTTGTTCTTGTTAGTAGTAGTTTACTCACCTAATTTTTAGTTTTGTCTATTTGTTTACGTGTTGAGGCAGGACAATGAGTATACATGATGGATAAGGTGGACCAATGGAGCACCTTCCAGCATAGGTGATGAGGCTCAGGGATCACATCCTAAATTTCAAGCATCTCGAAGAAGAACCCTTTCATGAGTCGTGGCTGCGATTTAAAACACTATTGATGCAATGCCCAACTCATGAAATACCTGATTTAGTCCTACTGGAATGCCTCTACAGGGGTCTAAGTCCCGGAAACAGAGAAATAATGAACCAACTCATGCTAAATGGACGTGAGAAATACCCCTATGAGACCGCAGCCAAATTCCTTGACCTTGCAGCTAAAACTAACAAGGATGGAGAGAATGACCAGCAATTGACCATTTTGTTAGGTCAAATGAATAGCTTAACCCAAAAGGTTGAAGGACTGGAAGTGATGTCCAAGGGAAAGAGCAAGCACCCATCATCTACGGAGCAGGGAAGATGCATGGACATTGAAAATAGACGTATCAATGATACGTTATTAACCATCCTCTAAAAGCTGAATGAGCAAGACAAAATACTAGAGGAAATTAGAGAAAATGTCGAAACGTTGAATCAGATGAGTGGCTCTCATTCTAGGTCTATTCAGCTAATTGAAACTCTCTTGAATCTTGCACTACCTCAGCTTCATCCGTATGAGCAAGCGGGATCACCTAGTTACACTATGTGTAACACCAAAAAGGCGGTTTGAGCATTGACTTATGTCGTACCACGACGTTAACTAAGGTGTTGTTTGGGAGGCAACCCAAAACCAATTACTTACTTTTTAATTTTCTTGATAAAATAATAGTGTTTTGTTTGAACAGGTTGAAGTTAAGGAAGTGCTTAAAAAGATGTATGAAAGTGAGCAACATGTTTAGTTGGCGGGTCGCCAACAAGTTCGGTGAACTAAAATTCGTCCACGGTCTAATCGAAGGCATCCTCAGATGGGCTTCTGTAAAGCTCAGCGGTTTAAAGAAAAAGAATTGTTGGCGCATCGGCAACCATGTTGGCGATCTCGACAGAGACCGCTGTTGGGATCCCTACATAAACCAAAGGCCCTGTTAACTTTGGCAAATAAATTAGATATTCGGTGTGTCGCCGAATGACTAGGCGAACTTGACTCACATCGCTGAACGGGCGAGAACTGGATGGTTTTTGCAGGCCACAGGTTTAAAAGTCCTATTTCACTCACTTTCTCTCATTTCTTCAGCCTACCAAACTCACACCTACACCCTAGTTTTATATTTATTGCACTTTTGGATTATTGTGGTTCATTGATTTGTGCGCGGATTTGAATTGCATTGTTGTCTGGCACTTCGTTAGCATCTATTCAACAATCTAAGGTTGGTAGTCTGAACCTCACGTTTAAAAATATTATAATTGTACTCATTTGCATAATGATAAAAGTGTTAAACCTCTGCTGAGTCTCTGATTTACTGGAATTACATGTATTTTCTATCATAATGTGGCACCTAGTGCATTATTCGAGGAGTTCCCACTTAGCTATACTTTGAGTTGGATTGTTACTGATGGGACTGGAAGTTTCTATGTGTCTTCGTTGAAATTGAGTTATGTGCGCGTAAGCTATATTGTATGGGGTTGCTAGGTGAGAGTCGAAATGCTGGATTGATAATGGACACGTTGAGCTGATAGGCGAGGTGACCGAATTCCGCCGAACTGCTCGGCGGTACGCCCACCAGCTCCATTTCGCTCTTAACTACGCATTTTATGTACTGATTGAACTGTAACTCTCGGCGGTCAATTTGGTTCGCATAACACACCCGGCGGCTCGCCAAAAGAGCCCCGGTTTGCCTTTCGCCCACCTCTTTTGTATCATGGGTACACCAATTTACGCACATAGAAACACCAATTTTGCTCTTATTTGAATTACTATTTAACTTATCCTCGAAGTGGTTGCAGAAATGGCTAGACCAAAAGTCGCAGGGAGAGATGACCCACCCAGGCATGTAAGAGCACGAGAATTTAGAAAAGAGCAAAAGAGAGCCGAGATGGCCAGGCAAAGAAAGTACACCAAGGAAGCTAGGAAAAAGAGACGAATTCCTTTCGATCTTAAAGTCCGCCCATGTGATTGGAGCTTAGTTAATGCAATGCATGCCTTCAGAGCAGCTCAGGAGATAGATCAGATGATTGCAGCAAATCTTGCTGCTGAGGCTAAGGCAAAGGCAAACAGTGGAGACCAAAATAACAATGCTCCAGGGACCATTGTTTTACTTTAGAAAGATGCACCGGGCACTGATGCCCAGACAGATGGAGCGACTGCTTAAACATGATCCCCTCTTTACCTCCCTCTCTGTTTTCTTTATCTGACTTTATGGATACTTATTACTTGCATTTGAGGACAAACGCTTTTCATTTGTGGTGGGGTGAGGCCCACACCTTTTGTGTTGACAGTCATGTTTTGTTCTGTATATATTTGGGTTGTTTGCTTTAAGTTGTGTTTTAAATACTGTTTTTCTGTGGATGTTTGAGCTTATGGCTCCTGTTGTTTTAATTGCAAAACAATTTTGATCATTTCAAAAACAAAATCGCCACCTCTTGTGTTGAAAGTGGTTGTTCTTTTGCAAAAATTTAAGTCTCGATTACGATCAATACCGATGACTTGAATAGTGCTCCCAATTGAACAAACATGAATGCATGGCTACGACGAGGCCAAATGAAGTTACATAGACAATATGTGCACTCTTTGCATCTCGTCGTGACTAGACATTTATCAAATTGATTTTCTTGCGAGGACCATTGCACACTAGCGAACGTGTCTAGTCTTGTTTGATTGAAGTATCGATGCCTTGTGTGATTAGCTTACTTTGAACCATGCATGAATAAACCTAGAATTTGCCCCGTGAGTCTGATTGATTTAGGAAGGTGTACTTTTGAGATGATTTTAGGCAACTTTTGAAGAGTGTGAACCAATTTAACATATACCTCTTTTTGTGGCCTACCCATGAGCGTGTGAAACTCTTTTGAACACCCTTTGAGCCTTACCTTTCTTTAGAAGAACCTTGATGAACCCTAGACCTTACTTGAACCACTACCTATAATCCTCTTGAGTTGTGGTTTAGCGAATAGTCAACTTAGGCCAAAAGCCTAAGTTGGGGGTGTGGTGAAAGGGAAAAAGAGAAGTCAAAAAGTGCAAGAAAAGTCCCTCTTAACCCATGGTATTGCATAAAAACGAAACCCCTTCAATTCAATTCAAAAAAAATATGGAATAAAGTAAGAAGGAAATCGGGTTTCAAGCAATCCATGGAGGAGAATAAAACAAAAAAGGGTGATTTAGAAGCACTAGAAAAAAAATTGATAAAGGAAAAGAAGGGAATGCCTTGAGAGTGCCACAACTCACGAGGAAAAAGTCATTGAGCCTAAATGGCCATACCTTTGCACTCAGCCCCATTACAAGCCTTAGAAAGACCTTTTTGATCTTGAGTAAGCTGGATCAAAAGTCAATTGAAAAACGAGGGCAAACCTATGGGTGAAAACATGCATTGTGTTCCTCTTTTTTAGTGTGAGCGTTGTGTCTGATTCCTGATCTTAAATTGACTCATATCTATGTGTGAATATGAAATCATTCTTTACGTGAGGGCATTTAGATACTTTTGTTGATCTTAAACTTGCACAAGTAGCAAGTATTGCAAGCATGAGAATCTTCAATTGAGTACACAAGTGATCCTTGCATAAGTAAATTGAGCCTTGTTGTGTGCATTCATGAACTTAAGTTTGCTTGAGGACAAGCAAAAGTTTAAGTTGGGGGTGTTGATGAGTCCACAAATTGGACTCATTTAGGGATTTACTTTAATAGAAATAGAGTCCTTAAATGCTTGTTTTATCTCAATACCTGATTAAAATGTTGAAGTTTTAGGTATTTGAAGTTTTAGTGGAAGCATGGACACTTAGGCGCAAAACGGAGCAAATAGGGCTAAAAAGAACAAGAAATGAAATCATGTGGATCGCCAATTTTAACTTGGCAAGCTGTCGAAATGACATGAACCCCCCTTCGTTCCAGTACGCGAAGCCTTGAAGGACGTGGATCAAAAGGTGAGGAAAGGAGTAGTCGGCGAGTCGCCGATTAGTTCCGCGAAGCAGTACTATACCGCCCAATGATCTAGAATGCGAGGATGCTAAAAGCAAGACACTGAAGGCGATGGCTGACCAAAGGGCGGATCATCGAGTTCATCGGCGATCTCGACTAATGTCGCCGAACAATCCTCCGCAGTATAATCTATGAAAACTATAAATACTATTTAGAATTGTAGTCTTAGAGGATTTTCGAGTGTGGAGCAATTATTATTATTAATTTCACTTTAGAACATATTCTAGCTGATATTTTTCTCTCAAGTTTGGAGAGGGTTTTGTGGAGACTTGAAGAAAGGAGTTCTTCTTCCCCAAGTTGGGAGTGGGTCTTCTCTATTCATCTTCCTTTACTTAATTCAAGGTTTAATTTCTTATACCCAGTTGATTTCATTATCATGTTAGGTATAATTTCTTATTTCTTGATGTGTGGCTAAAAACCCCCCATTCTTGGGGTGTGATTTAGCAAATATGGGTTGATATTCTTGTTAGGTCTTGCTTGCTGATAGGTTAGATGTATTTTAATGGTGATTTCACCTAGTGGTTCTGGTTTAATCTAAAGGGTTTGTAGTTGCAAATATAAAGCCAC
>JAJOOR010015566.1:0-39181 GCA_036250505.1 Solanum acaule | reverse complement strand
TAAAGATTAGTCCACATAATGTCTTCGGCGGATCGTCGTTTGGGTTTTGCATGGCTTATTCTTCCTTTTCAATCATCCAACCTCTTCTCAACCTACACTCACAATGCACGTTATTTTAAAGTAATAAAAACAAAAATAAAAACTTGGGTTACCTCCCAAGAAGCGCATTATTTAACGTCGTGGCACAACATATTACTCAACAATCATTCTTGGGGTTCCATATGGTGTCACTATGGAATGTTCACTTTTGTCTTGGATTTATATGAGTGGAAATTTGACCAAGTTGGATCTCCAGCTGCCTGATAGAAACTGAGTGCCAAGTCACCAACATGAATAAAGTGGAGAAGTCATTTTTCAAATCCTTCCACACCTTATAGAGCCCTTCAACCTTGTTGTAGATTCTTACAAGCATGTCTTTAGTCCGGCTTCCTTGTAGACCAACCGGTTCTTTTCGGCATGGATGATCATGGAAGGAACGTATCTATCTTTTTCCATCTCTTTATCTCTCCAGTCTTTCCAACCTCTATCTTTATCCTTGTTCTAACCTTGGTTCCCATCTTGTCATTGGTAATTTATGTGAGCACCCCCCCCCCCACTTGATTTCCTAAGTGTTGAACTTCCTCATTGTATAATGCCTCAAATTTGGCATCATTCAGGCACTGTCCACCATTGGTTCCAACTGCATTTACCAACTTAGCTCCACCTCCCATGACATGTTTAGACAAGAAATCATTTTGGGTCATCATTTTGGCCATGTTTTCATCTCTTTCATGGTCCTTCTCAACTATTTCTTTGCTCAAACTCACTTGTAAAATATCTACTTGGTGCTCTCAATATGCCATGCTTGGTTGACCTTAGTCATATCATTTAAAACATTGCAAAAAAAGCATACGGTTGTCTCATTAATTCATCTTGGACCAACTGATCATCCACACCTTTGTTGACAGAATCAAGGCAGCAATAGAAGTATTGCAGCAGCAATAGAAGTATTGCAGCAGCAAATTGCGAGGAACGCCGTGTGGTGGACATTGCAACAGCAACTTCATGGACCTCAACCATGTTTCATGCAAATATTAACCTCCAACACGCTTGAAAATTTGAATTTGGAGGCGAAGTTTAACCATCTTCGAGGGTGGAAAGAATCTCTCCAAGAAAGCATCAGTTATCTCTTCCCACGGAGTGATTGAGTTATTTGGCAACTCTTCCATCCATCTTGTATCCTCTCCCGTTAAAGAGAATAGGAATAACCTCAACCTTACGAATTCTTGCGAGAGATTCTTGAACACAAAGGGTCCAAATACCTCCTTGAAATTCCTAAGGTGTTCATAGGAATCCTCATGATCTACACCCCCAAAAATTCCTTTCATCTAGAGCAATTGTATCATAGTTCCGGTAATGTGAAACACAATCCTCCTTGTTGTAGGAGGTATCTAAATTGCTCCCGTCATTTGAATGACATTAACGCACGTGTAATTTAAATCACCCATGTTGTCATTTTGACCATAGTGACTTTCATTGTCACTCCCATGTTTACTCATTTTGTCTACATGAAAATCAGCCTACAACAAAACTAAACAACAAATCTACTACAAATAAACCAAATTTAAAATGATTACAATTCTCAACCACCGTTCCCAGTACCAGTGTCATTTATTGATATAACACTCCAATCACGCTCCAAAATAAATTAAAAGAATGAGTGACCATAGTCAGTAAAAACCCAATGAAGAGTTGAGGTCGAATTCTACTTGGAATGGTATATCATAGAGATTTTCTTTTAAAGAAATTTAGACTTTACATTAGCTCATTTGTATTAGTAAGAATAATTGGGTGAATGGTACTGAAATTCAAGAGGGGAGGGGGGGCGGTGAATTAAAAATTCTTTTAGTCGACTTCATGTGAGGAGTAGTCGGCTCACCTGCAAGTTAGTTAAACAGTATAAAACAAGATAAGATACTGAAAGTAGATAGACACATAATGTTTTATACTGGTTCGGATCAGCAATGTGGTGCCTAGTCCAATCCCCTTGGGTTTCAAGGGTTTCCTTAAGTGCTTGAGGCAAACTTAGTTGTACAGGAAGTGTAATCTTCAAAAACATATCTGATGTGCAAATCAGAGCTTCTATGTTGACACTACCTCTACTTGTATAACCTACACTCAGAATCTTTCCTTCTCTTTTTCTTTTACAATTGTTCACTCACGTGTACAAAGCTTTATCAAAGAAGAAAGAAGATTACAATAATAAGTTCAAGTGAAGTTGCATAGGTTTCTATTTCAAAGCCTTCTCTTCAAATAGGTGAGGAATCTTTCTCTTCTTAAGGAACAACCCAAGGGATTTTCATTCAATCAAGGATTTGTGGGGATTCCTTGATTGAGTCTGATTTGGATAGGATTGTGATCATGTCCATATCAGATATGTTCATGATATCCTTCCTTCTTCTGATGAGGCGTCTTCACAGTAGGATATACTATCTTCCTTAATTGCTGGAGACTTGCCTTCATGGTTGGATTTGTTGTCTTCCTTGATTGCTGTAGTTTTGCCGATTCATAGGAATTTTGAGGATTTGGCTTGGCTGTCTTCCTTGAATCTTGTAGATTTGTCAATCAATGAGATCTTGGCCAGCTTGGATTGTGGAGCCTGATTTGATTCTTCCTTTTTGTTGTATGCCTGAATTGTGACATGAGATATCACTTTATTTCTCATCTGATCCTGAAAGTGAGATTAGACTTATTGTTATTTATCAAAATACTTTGATGCTTAGGAGGCTAACAGGTACCACCAACTTAATATAAATATTTGATTATCAAATTTCGCACTTAAACTAAAATATCAAAGAAACAAGAGTTTAAAAGTAATCTAGGGGTTTGGGGATTGAAAATCAATGTCACATAGGATTAATTGTGCTGCTCTATAGTGATGAACATTCATGAATAGACTAAGTCATCTTCATTGACACTAATCATCTTTCGATCTCAAGTATCCATGCATTGAATCTCCTTTTTGTCTAATCTATATGCCAATCCTAATCAACCCAATACCTTACTCATTCCTCTCTGTCAAGAACAAGGCAAATATATCTGACCCATAACCTCTCTTTCAAGCAAGTTACAACCATCAAACCTAAATGCTAATAGTGGAATATTAACCCACTCCAATTAATCTCTTTCGATCATCAACCGGAGATCAGGAGTAGGAATTAAGTTTGAAACCCTAACCCATAAGTTAACCTTATGGTAATTAGAGAAAATTCATGTATGAACAACAACAAAATAGAGCATAGCACAATACCCACTACATTAAATCAACACCCAACCCCATTTGAGCACCCCTAGATGTTGGGGTTTTAGCCACTCATCACAAAAAGTAAAGAAATCATACCTTCCATGAAATTAGTCATGGGTAGCTTGAAATCAAGAAAATTAAGAGTAAATCTACTTTGGATTCAACTTCAATTTATCACATTTAAACTACAAATCGTAAAACCCCAAAAGCTAGAAAAGTATTCTTCAAAGGTAAAGTTGTAAAGTTGTATATCCCTCTATCCAAAAACTCTCTATCTAAAACTCTTTTAAAAACTCTCCTTTGGATTATTTATACTTTTCCGAAAATCTACCTAAAAATCCACTGTGTGACTAAATCGGCAAATTTAGTGGGGTTCGTCAAACCTGATTGAGTCAGCTTTTCATGTTCAAGAAATTGACGAATACAACCTTGGTTCACCTTTTGAGCATTTAATCTTTGCACTGTACACTGTCTCTTTAGGCAATGTGCCTCATGACTGTCGTTCTTATTCAGTGCATCGCCTTCTTTACTAGAGTCCACCAACCTTCTTTGATAGACACAAGTGTTATGTACTGTCAATTTGGGTGAGGTTGTGCTCAGTTGACGATCCGCCCTTCATGTTAGGCAATCAATAATGTTCACTTTGCACTTCTCTTTTGTATTTTTAGCCATTCTCTTAAAAACCAGTCATTGCCTTATCCACTTACCTTCATAGCAGCAAATCATCGATATTTTATTAGAATAGGACAAAGTTAGGCATTGAGGACACTAACTATTTATCAAAATGGACCATAATGACTGCAAATCTACAACTCATCAGTACCAAATAACACAATTCTCAACAAGTAAACTCCTACACAAAGTCAAGTAATATAGAATACAGGTACTCCTAACACTCCAATTGGTCCTCTACAACTACAGCCTTCATAAAACCATCCTAACTTAAGAGTGCACAATTTACATAGTAGATAGCTCAGTAACAATACTCCAACAATTACAAATCAATAGTACACATGATCAAGTTTATTAATCACGACTTTTCATAAAATGGCACTCACATGTTCACAAATGATAAGAATATGCAATGTAGTGCAACGTATAATAATGCATGTATGCCCTAATGATACACACATGTTTTCTCTCCGTCCAGGACCCATGGGGGACTTATTAGTTCATGCATATGTCGTGGTGTATGAAATAACCCTTGAATCAATATATTTGTCATCGTGTGGGACACATCCCTCAATCAATGTACCTATCGTCCTCACTAAAAAATATGGCATGCTCTGTAATTCGTTATTTTTCCTCAATTCACATAACACTTGTCAAAATTGTGTCTTAGAATCAATTTGAATAGGCATATTCACACAAATAATGAGGAGATCCCCATTTTCATATCAATGCCCAATTCACAAATGGCGCAATCAGGGTACAATAATAATAATGAATCAATAAACCTTTCAAATCATTTTCAACACATCACACATCAATGTATAATAAAGTTGCCTTTTATTACCCCTTTTTCATCATTAGGATCATTCAATATGAAAAAGTCAACCCATGACCAAATCTCAGTACTCCCCAACACACTCAATAAGGAAATATGAGATGTATACACTTAACAAGGGTTGAGAAGTGAACTTTCCTCAAATAATCAAACAATCACTCCGGAACTTGAGCATTCCCATTTCGTTGAGCTTCCAAATCAGTGCAAGTGAGTAAAATAAGTAATCACAATAAGACTTCCAAACTAGCTACATCCATATTACTATATGTTTAGTCTTGACCCAAAAACTCACCCGAATATATAATCATGTTCCTAAATCTTGATGACAACCAATAGGTCAAAACGTATTTTCTAAATTTCAAGCTAAGGATCAAGTCTTAATTTCTCCAAATTACATCACTTTAATGATTTTCATATAATACAATACTTCTATTCACAAATATTATCAAAACTTTAATGACAATGCAATAATGATAAGAAAAATATGGAGTCAAAGTGAAATATATAAATTTGTGATCGATAACTTCAACTATGGAAACAAGATGCATGACCTTAACTAAAATGTAAAGATTCATTCTACCTACTGCATCTCTAATGATATTAGATCATAATTTACCATTAGGACATTAAAAGTTTTTTCCCTTAGGAAATAAAATTTCACATCCAACAATTCTACCAAAATAGTAGTACAATTACAACAACAAGAATTGTCCCTTTAGTCTTTACGGAACAACTTCGCAGTAGTTATCAATTCTTTTCTAAAATAATAATGTATTAAAAAGTGACAAATCCTACTAACTTATTTTAATATATTGGGTAAGTGATAAATAAATAAATTATAAAAGGATTTGTCCCATTAACTACCAATCAAATTAATTAATTATCTAAAATATTACCTATTAACTAAATAATCGTAGTTAATTAATAGCATAAAAATTCCCAAAATAAATTTAGAGACTAATCAAAGATGATTCGGGGCAACTATCAGAAGGGGTAAATTGGTAATTTTATGAAAATTTCCAAAAATGACCATTTTGATCCTTACATTATCCACTACTAAAAAACCATGTCGATCCTTCAACATCAATTAATAGAAGGTACCTAAAGCTTCGAAAAGTTGAGGATATCTGGCACACATGTCGGACTTCGTCTCCCAAGTGGCCTCCCCCATAGAACGGTGCTTCTACTTCACCTTCACTTAAGCAATTTCCTTTGTCCGGAGTTTTCAAGCCTGTGTATCCAATATAGCTACAAGCACCTCCTCGAATGGCAAGTCTGGACTCAACACCAATGAATTTAGTGAAAGCACATAAGACTCATCCAACACATACTTTCGGAGCATGGAAACATGAAACATAGGATGCACCGCTGATAAGCTGGGTGGAAAGTAAAACTTATAGGCCACCTATAACACCTTGGAAATTGGAAAGCTTGATTGGAAAGGAGAAGTGCACTTTTCGCACTAATGTTGTGGTCTATGAGACTAACATGCAGACCATTGGGAGTTATACTGGTCATAGGAAGGTAATCCTAGAACCTTGGATGAGTTTTGGAAAATTTAACTTTCTCAAGTTTGACCTAAGAGTGAAAAGGACAAATCGTAGGGTGTTGGATGGGTCGTAGATGAGTCTCGTAGAAGGATTTAGACTTGGCAAGATTTATGCTTAAACATGGGATCTACAAAAGGGTGTCTAGAGTCTTAGAATGGAGAATAGATTGTAGGAAGGTCTTGTGGGAATTAAATGAAGTATGAGTTTTTGAGGTTGGTTCTATGGTTTACAAGTACGGGCCATAAAAAGTTATATGGAGTGTAAGTCACAACCATACTTCATTTCTGACAGTTTTAATGAAGGGTTTTTTTGGTCTTTTCCTATCTACCCAACCCCTAAACTACGTCATTTTGGACCGATAAACTACCCTTAACCGTTTTACTCTTTAAAATTAGCCCAAAATCACTCCAAATTTTCTCAAGTGTCCTGTAAAAAATTCTCTCTTAAGCTCTAGGAAGAAAACTAGAGTTTAAGCTTCACCATTTATTTGAGGGCTTTCATTAATAAGGTATGTGCGAATTCACCAATGGATTACATTCATCCATTGGGTCCCAAGAAATCTCAGTCTTCGAAAGTTAATTTCACCCAATTATATAAGGTTTCATGCAATTCTCCATGGATCCTATTTGTTATGATTCAATTGTTTGATTTTAATCTTATTATGCATGATTTGATTCTATTACATATTTTCCAATTGATTTCATATGGACTCATGCATTATTCATGATTTTGACTATGAACTTATGAAGAAAGTCTATGAAGTCGTGAATATGATTATAAAAGTTATACCAGTTTTATAAAAACATGAAATTAAGCTTCAATGATACTTTTCAAGTAAGTACCAATGATTTGTGAAAGGTTTCTCACATATTATGAGATCATGGTTGTGAAAGGATTTCTCACATATGTATGAATCATGATTTAAAGTATCTACTCTATGATGAATTTATGATTTGGATTGGTATGTTTTTATTGCCATTTCACATGTTATGCTTTGAAAATTGACTTTATCTATTCCATGTATTAAACTTAGCACCGCGAGAACTTGAGTTGGAGGCTCAAATAGGGTAGTCTCTAGTAGTAACCTCAAGATCTTAACTATGTGCCCCCATAGGATTGTCTTAAATGATTTAGTTAGTGGATCCACAAATAGAATATGAATTAATGATACACAACAATACCTTATCAAGTAGACTATCCCTTCTCAATGTCGAAGTTACATCAGATTTCATGTTATAGATCACATGGTCTTATTGTCGGTTAAAGCTAATATCCCACAAAATGAATTATGTTTCCTTCAAAGTTTTAGTGAAATATATTCAAATGAATTTTAAGTATGCATTGACCTTGACTTATATATGAATTATGATTTCCGCGGTTAAGGCTTTAAATATGTTTTAACTTGGTCATACATATCATGCCACATGTCCCTCATATGGTCACATTTATGTTTTCATGTAATTCCTCATACTTAGTAAACTTCATGGACTAATTCATACTTGTTCCTACATTGTCTCATAATATGGGGCTCTATGCTTCTTATCCTCCCGCTCGTGGCTAGCTTGGACTATTATCACTATTAGATTGGTGAGTCTTCATACTTTGAGGAAAAGACCATGCAGACTTTTATTGTTTTGGTCATTTACTTTGAGATCTTGTATGTGGTGTATAGTTTATTTCCCAACAATATTCGTATTGTTTTAGAAATGCTTGTCAAGACATAGTTAGGATTTCGCACTTATGTTTCAACTTCTCTTTATGATTTGAGACTTTCTACTTAAAAATTTCTTTTGTCTTTCATATTGTGTAATATGTAAGTCAAGTAGTTTTTGTAGGGCCTCTCGGGATCTTATATGCCATGTCACATCTGTGATATACCTTGGGTCGCTAAACCACCTCTCCAACTCACCCCATAATCACAAAAGTAACAAACTGCCCTCAGAACCTCAAAAAATTCAACAAAGACATCACCCCAATTCTAAAATCATCCCCGAAATCCAATGGGATCTTTGGAAATCTGATCCGAGTGTCCGAACTCCGAATGTTGATCAAAGTCAACTGTTGGTCTAAATTCAGATAAGTTTCCAACTCAAGGGATCAAATCCATGACATAACTCTAAAACATAAAATGACTACACTACTAGACAAAATTCTGTATTTCGGAGCTCATGGAACCGACTAAATTCCATTCCAAGACTTGAAACTCCAGTTATTACAAAAAACCACTTTTAAAAACATTAAATCATTCAACAGTCAAAACTTCCAAAATTCATAACTTTTTAGACCAACTGTGCAAACTTGTCAAACATGACTTGGGGCAACTATCGCGAGGGTAAAATGGTAATTTTATGAAAGTTTTCAAAAATGACCTTCTGGTTTATGACATTATCCCCACTAAAAATCATGCAAAAGTCCTTCCAAATACTCCATACCTTATGTGATTAATGATTTTTTACCGTAACAATCCATACCTTAACAAAATATATTACCACGAATGTAAACTTACAATGAAAAACATGAATTCCAATCAAACCGTACCAGTTACAAAACTCGAAACCCAAAAGAATTTATCACCACACTCAATCTGAATGTTTATACACTTCTTTATGAAATCTTAGCAAACAGTTTTTAACCCATTTGATGCACAAGTGAGACTATAACCATAACTACAGTAACACGGATGGAACCACAAGTCTCTAAACACAATTCTGAACTCTCTCTGAAGATACATCCTTGGATTTTGCAATCACAATAGATATCCTTACTCTTTCCTCCTTCTTAAGGCTAAATTACATCGAACTACTTACTTCAATTTAGGACTATAGATCCTTTCAATTCTATTTAAGTAGTGTCCTAGCTATAACACGCAGAAAATTTATAAGCTAAGACCGAATCATTTTATTAAACCTTGCAACTCTACTCTTTAAAAATTAAACCGTTTTTTATAACACCTCTGACATAAAAAAGGACTAAATAGGCGTAACGGGCAAGTCCACGAACACAAAATGGACCATGGATCCTTCAAGGCAACCTAGCTGGTCTGTTTAGGGTTCCACGACCTATTTAGGGCATGGTGGACGACCGTCCAAGGCTTCCAAGTTAGGAGTCACCTACACATGACCCTAGACGGCCCGTGATAACTTGTACTATCTGTTTAAGGGTCCGTACAAGTTACCCACCAGCTTTTATGTTTTGGGTCAAAAATCAAACGATCATATATCTCTACAAAAACTGAATTAGGTTACTCATGACATATCAAATTAAAGAACTTTGAGTCCACTTTCTAACGCCACCAAGTTTGCTTCATTTCAAACACGAATAAAAAGTTATGTCTGTTTTAGTGAAGCACTGTCGGGCAGCTAAAGCTTCACGACAGAAAAGATAGCCGGTGAAGAGTTTCACGGACTGTGAAGCCTTAAACAGTTCGTGAAACCACTTGTTTTAGGTACCTCATTAGATTTAAAGTTGGGGTCGCTTTAACTATGTCGATTTTAACCCTGTTCTAAGTCATTTTGAGAGATTTAACTTAGTATATCATTCAACTAACTAGTTTTCATCCATTTAAATATTCAAGTATTTAGAAATTCCTTTAAGACTCATCTAGTGTTCCTTTTCTCCCACAAGAACCCTAAAACCTTCGAGTCAAAAATTCAAGATACAAAGAAAATCCTTCCACCCAAGGTATATCCATGTTTTCCCACTCTAAGAACTTTATAAAAGAGTTTCTTGTTTAGAGAGCAACCACCAAAATTCCAACATCAAAGGTTTCCTCCAAAGAGGTAATGTTCCTCCTCAAGGTTAGATAAATCAAGTCTCCACCAAAGTTTCAATTCTAAAATATTCATAATGAGGTATATAAGGCAATCAAAGTGTTGGATTGGTTTGACCTCACGCACTACATCTACTTTCAAATAAGTAAAAGAGTAGTCTAGGGTTTTATCCTTAGATATCAGTATGAGTTGATATTGAGTTCTAAATTCTTGAGTTGTTGATTACTGAATTCCTATTTCTTTTCATTAAATTGGCATACATTGTATATTGTGATTATTGAGTTGATTCTTCAATACTATTTTTCTGCATGAACCCTATTCTTGTGTATTTAGTGAATTCTTATTGAGAATCTTTTAAGTAATACATTATTGTTTAAGCTGAGTTTTGAGGAAATAAAGAGAAATTTGAGAAAGAGTATAAGGGAACTAAATATTTCCAAAATGTTTCATTTTTACATGAAAAAAAAAGAGTAGACTCTTTTTGAGGAAACTTAAAAGTTTTTTTCAGAATGATTAAGTATAGAGTATTTACCTCTTAAAGAAACCCCTTTTGAGTACTTATATCAATCCAGAATATATTTTTACATTGAGCAAAGAAAAACCTTAGTTTCTAAATATGTAATGAGTTTCAAAGATATTTGAGAGCAATTACCTCTTTTAAGAGGATAATTTGAGCAATTACCTCAAACAAGAGTAAGAGAATGTTTTTATATATTTGAGAAAAACTATATATATAATTGGGGGTAGTATTGAGCACCAATATGGGGAGAGTTCAAACAACTCATAGCCCCCATAAACCATGTCTTGGTAACATGAATACATGATCATACTTTTTAGATGAGTCCTTAGTGCATTCAGGCAGAGCTTAGTGGATCCACTTAGTTGAGGTGTCTTGCATCTCGGCATGATATAGGACTGTTCAAGTAGCATGGACAAGATGTTGTATCATCATGTAACTCATAGTGATAGCTGTCGGGTAGAGAATCTCCAATAGAGTTAGAGTATATATTTATATATCACTTATAATATTGAGTTTCAGATATGAGTAATTTTTGTTCTAAGGTTTAAATATTTTTATTCCTTAAGTTCTTTACATTCAGTTGAGTTTATGTTACATCTATTGCAGTCTTTTAATTAAGTTATTTCCATTTGGCTATATTACATACTTGTACATTCAAATGAAATGATGTCATTTGACCTATATCTTATTAAGATGCAAATACAAGTATTCAAGATCATGAACAAGTTTTTCATTGAGATCAATTTGTACTTTTGATAGCTTGGGTGACCCTCTTTGCATTTTGAGGGATTTTACGTTTTAGTTTTAGTCAGTTGTCTTGAGAAATCGTGGGTCTTGTCTCAATGTACATCTTGAGTAATAGAGGTTTCATAGATAGATAGAGTTTAGAAGTCTTTCAGTATTTACTTTTCTTAAAATGTTTTTGCAAACTACTATACTTATGTTATTGATATTTTAGAGACAATTTGAGTTAAGTTCTTACTTTGAGTTTAAATGTTCAAAAATATTGTTTTTAAGCCTTTTATCACTTTAGTAAGTCTTCCACTAAGTAGTTATCTAGGACAAGGGTTTCGTTGGAGACCAGTTATGGTTCTCGAGCGCCAACCACATTCAGGATGTAGTCTCGAGTCAGTCAAAATTGGTAGCAGAGTGTAGAGTTAAACTGTCTAAGGGTGTCTATGAAGCCATGTCAAGTGTGATCTTATTTATGTTTGTGAGGACCCCACTTCAATAAAATAGGGACTACAGATATTTAAGAAAAGTTTCCTTTCTTTCACACACTAAAATTTGCAATAGAACTGTGTCATAAGGAACTTATTGAGACTCGTGTGTTTCTTAGATCCATTCTACTACCCCTCATACTCAAGGTAATTTAAAAGCAAAGCCGAGATCCTTATCGATGAGTTACTATTAGCAAAAGGTTTCAGAAAGTCATGAGACTGTAGAGGGGCTTCAGAGAAGCCCGTGAGTGATCTTAAGTATTGAGATTTAAAAGAATGCACTCTTGATTCATATCAATCGTGCATTCGAGTTAAAATCAAGATGTTCTCTCAAATACTTTTCTCTAAACCTTGTTTCAATTGAGACCCTTAGAGCTTGGGTAGTATTTTCACCCGAAAAGATAGTATGAGTTAGATGTTATAAGCAGTAGTATTATAAGTGCCAAGATTTAGAAGAATGCATGCAGAGGTATAGTAATCTAAGAAAAGGGGATAGTGACTAGACAAATTGTGTTGTTGCAGTCATGCACCTAGTAAGTTATTAATGAGGAGATTTTCCTTATAGGTAGACTAAGAAGTGATGAGCTTGTGAAGATTTCGTGATAGGAGGTAGAGTAATAGTTACTAGTAAGGATAAGTTAGAGGATGAGTTACAGTTAAATTTAACCAAAAAAATAGTTTATGTTGAAGTGTCAGTGCATTAGTATCGGCCAAGTATGTGATGAACAGAAGAGCAGAATATTCATGGGAGACAGAGGATATTCAGAGGATTATAGAACTATTTAATGAAATATGTATAGTAAGTGGGTAAATAGTACTTAATTTGTGAAAGGGAATGTGACAGTTATCTGTAAATAGGTAGACTAAGAGATAGAGAATGCCTACTTGTCATGAGATTTTAATGGGTGAGTGTTTCTTAATTTTATCTAGTATTCATAAGTTAGTACAGTATGTGAGAAATTGTATTCATAATTTTGTTTAGTACTAGACACTAAGCTTGAATTTGAAATGGGTGTCGTGATAAAAAAAAAGGATTACAACATAAGGATGATGATATAAGTACGAGATCTGATATAGTAGGATTGGCATAAATTAGGTGAGAAATTAAGGTGTTACTTTTAACAAGTGTGAGTGGTACAAGTGTGATAGTATGATTCATATATGAGAGCAAGGGAGTGTGGCTAAGTCATTAGATTAGCAACAGCATTAGAGGTGTACCTAAGATCGTACGTAATCAATAGATATTCCAATTAAGTTAATGATTTTTCATTGGTGCCTAGATAGTATATTTGAGTTATTCCTATAGGATATGCTGTTGTAAGCATTATTTTTTCCCCTTAAGAGGTAGGTGAAGAAGCCTTATAAGCCAATGAGAAGATTTTATGAGAAGCATCTTAGAATGAGGTCTTAAAAGAAATCTTAGTACCTCCATATGGAGAGTTCAGCAGCCATGGGATAATCCTTTCCCGAGTATTGGAATAAATCAAATGTAGATCAGTTTAGAGATGATGGAATAGGTCCTAGCTTTAAACTGTTAGCTTCAAACCTAAAGGGGAGATGATAAGATGAGAAACCAAGTCATATGTTGAGAATCAGATAGTAATGTGTTCACGAAGAGTTGAAGTGATATATCGATCTATTCATACTCTAGTGTATCCCTTAAATTTCAGTCGTTAAAACCTTATGTTGATGTTTCGTATATTAGAATTATGATCATGACTTATGATCATACACTGCGGAAAGATTCACATCGATACTCGGCTCCTAGAATGAGGGGCAAAGACTTTAACCCATTGATCTCAATCTTACACAATAAAGTTATGGATACCTGCTTCATGATATAAACCCATTAATATAAGCACTCATGTCTCATAATATGCTCAGTCTTGAAAATTCGTGATTTACTCACAATGGCTAGCAACATAATGTTATGTCATGCATATTCTCATATTAGAATTGTCGAATGAATCATGCTTATGATCTTTTATCGTAAATCTGTTTCAGTGATCCCTTTTAGTTATATAGTGATGTCATTTATAGTAGTTGAGTAATGATAGAAGGAGAAGTTTGATGTTTCTTATGTTGGTAGCAGTAGTGTGCTTATTCTATCAATTGTTAAAAAAGTGAATGAAGGATGAATGAAGTTTACCACGAGTAATAGTTAGGTGAGAGAATTAGTTACTTCCTAACAGTAATGCATGAAATTTCAATTAATAGAAATGACCAAAAGAGGAGGAATTCTTAGAGGGATTTACTAGTAGGAGTCCATGGATTGACAATAGTACTGGGCTTGAATTTGGTGTAGTTGCGTGCGGATGAGTACATGATGCATTAGATGCTTCTTGACTACAACTCGATGTTTTGTTGAATGTAATGGTAAGGAGTAGTATTCTTTGGATGATATTTCCTATAGAGGCATAAAACTTGAATTTTCTGATTTAGAGATTAGGCTTTGAATAAACCACAAGCTGACATTTTAACTTAGGCCCCGATAAGAGCAGTCATAAATCCTTGTAGGAGTTATAAGTTGCAGCTAATGATGTGCGGTATTCATAAAGGAGGTCATGATATAGACGTTTTGCTAGGCTTGAAAGCTAGCAGTTATATTGCTTAAGGCATAATAGTCATATTTTTACTTCATGCCTAGATTTCCTTTGTTTCATGTAAGATAACTTCATATAGATCGTGACTTTGTTCAAACAATATCGTTATTGACTTATGTGCTTTAGGCAGTTCCAAACTCTTAGTATGAATCAGTTCCGCCTATGCTAGTAGGCTAGTTCAGAAGTTAGAAAGATAGTAAGAGTAACTCCTTTCAATTTTAAGTCTAACCTTAAGTCAAGGACCAATGATCCCAAGGAAGAAATATTCTAAAACCCCAAAAAATTATAAGCTACGACTGAAATCATTCTATAACACCTCGCAACTTTACTCTTAAAAATTTGAATCGTTCGTGTAACATCTCGGACTTCAAAAAACACTAAAAAGGGATAGCAAGAAAGTCCACGAACTAAAATAGACCATGAACCCCCCACAATACCCTAGATGGTCTGTTTAGGGGTCCATGGACCATTTAGGGCATGGTGAACGACTGTCTAAGGCTTTCTAGGTGGGAGTCACCTAGAAGGCCCGTGGTGACTTTTACGGTCCGTTTAGGGGTCCATATAAGTCATCCACCAGTTTTTAAGTTTATGGTCAACATCAAACAAACATATTGCTAAACACAAAATGAATTAGATGGCCCATGACCTATCAAATTAAAGTTCTTTGAGTCTTCTTTCTAGTGCCTCCAACTTTGCTTCATTTCAAACACGAATTAAAAAGTTATGCCCATTTTAGTGAAGCACTATTGGGTAGCGGAAGCTTCACGACTGGAAAGACGGTTCATGAAGAGTTTCATGGACTGTGAAGCCTTAAACGGTCCATGAAACCGCCCGTTTTAGGCACCTTGTCAGTTTTAAAGTTGGGGTTATTTTAATCGTTCCCCTATGTAATATTTAATCATATTCTAAGTCATTTTTGAGTGTTTTAACTCTGTATATCATTCAACTAACTAGTTCCATTCATCTAAATATTCAAGTACTTATAAATTCCATTAAGACTCACCTAGGGTTCCTCCTCTCCAAAAAGAACCCTAAAATCTCCAAGTAAAATATTCAAGATACAAATAAAATCCTTCCACCCGAGGTTTTCTCACATTCTCCCACTCTAAGGACATAATAAAAGAGTTTCCTGTTTCAAGAGTAAGCACCAAGATTCCAAGATCAAAGGTTTTATCCAAAAAGCTAATGTTCCTTCTCAAGCTCAGATAAATCAAGTCTCCACCAAAGTTTCAATTCTAAAATCTTTATAATCAGGTATGTAAGGCTATCATAGTGTTGTACTAGTTTGTCCTCACACCCTACATTTACTTTCAAATCCGTAAAATCTTTAGATTTCAATATTCTTGATATGAGTTTATATTGAGTTCTAAATTCTTGAGTTTTTGATTATTGAATTCCTATTTTTATCATTGAATTGTCATACATTGTGTATTGTGATTATTGAGTTGATTGAGCATGACTATTTTTCATCATGAACCCTATTCTTATGTATTCAGTGAATTCTTATTGAGAATGTTTTAAACAAAACATTATTGTTCAAACTAAGTTTTGAGGAAGTAAAGATTAGTTTGAGAGAGAGTATAAGGGAACTAAGTATTTCCCAAATGTTTCATTTTTCCATGAAGAAAAAGAGTAGACTTTTTATGAGAAGAGTTAAAAGGGTTTTCAAAAAGATTAAGTACAGAGCAGTTACCTCTTATAGAGACCCATTTTGAGTAATTATCTCAAACTAGAATGTATTTTTACATTGAGCAAAGAAAAATATTGTTTTCTAAATGAGCAATGAGTTTCAAAGATGTTTTAGAGCCTTTACCTCTTTTAAAAGGATATTTTAGGCAATTACCTCAAACTAGAGAAAAAGAATGTTTTTTTATAACTTCGAGCAAAAGTATATATATAATTGGGGGTACTATAGAGCACCGATATGGAGGAGAGTTCAGACAACTCATAGCCCCTATAAACTGTGTCTTGCTAACATGGGTACATGATCATACTTCTCAGACGAGTCCCCAGTACCTTCGGGCAGAGCTTAGTGGATCTACTTAGTTGAGGTGTCTTATATCTCAACTCTCTTAGGGGTTCGTATAAGTCATCCACATGTTTTTATGTTTTGGGTCAACATCAAAAGACCATATCTTTCATAACAAAATGAATTAGATGGCCCATGACCTATCAGATTAAAGTTCTACGAGTCATCTTTCCAACGCCACCAAGTTCGCTTCATTTTGAGCTCGAATTATCAATTTATGCCCATTTTACCGAACCACTATTGGGAAGGTGAAGCTTTACAACCGACTAGATGGCCCATGAATAGTTTCACGGACCGTGAATACTTAAATGGTCTATGAAACTGCCCGTTTTAGGCACCTCGTCAGTTTTAAAGTTGGGTCGTTCCCCTATATCGTTTTTAACCTTATTCTATGTCGTTTTAAAGTGATTTAACGAAGTATATCATTCAACTAACTAGTTTTCATCCATATAAACATTCAAGTATTTAAAAATTCCCTTAATATTCACCTAGGGTTCCTCTTCTTCAACAAGAACCCGAAAACCTTCAAGAAACAAAGTAAACCCTTCCACCCAAGCTTTTTCCATGTTCTACCACTCTAAGAACTTCATAAAAGAGTTTCTTGTATCAAGAGCAAGCACCAAGATTCCAAGATCAAAGGTTTCCTCCAAAAAGTTAATGTTCCTCCTATAGCTCAAGATAAATCAAATCTCCACCAAAGTTTCCGTTCTAAAATCCTCTTAATCAAGTATGTAAGGCTATCATTGAGTTTGACTAGTTCTTCCTAACACCCTACATGTACTTTCAAATCCTTAAAAGAGTAACCTAGGGTTGTATCCATAGATTTCAGTATTCTTGAGATGAGTTGATATTGAGTTTTGAATTCTTGAGTTGTTGATTATTGAATTCCTATATATTTTTTATCATTGAATTATCATACATTGTGTATTGTGATTATTGAGTTGATTGTTCATGTTAAATTTTCAGCATCAACCCTATTATTGTGTATTTAGTGAATTCTTATTGAGAATCTTTTAAACAAAACATTATTGTTTAAACTCAGTTTAAGGAAGTAAAGAGCAGTTTGAAAAGAATATAAAGGAACAAAGTATTTCCCAAATGTTTCTTTTTTACATAAAGAAAAAGAGTAGAGCTTTTTTTTTTTAGAAAAGTTCAAAGTGTTTTCAGAAAGATTAAGTATAGAGCAGTTACCTCCTAAAGAGACCCCTTTTGAGTAATTATCTGAACCCATAATGTATTTTCACATTGAGCAAAGAAAAACCTTGTTTTATAAATGAGGAATGAGTTTCAAAGATATTTTAGAGCAGTTACCTCTTTTAAGAAGATAGTTTGAGCAATTACCTTAAACAAGAGAAAGAGAATTGTAACACTCTGTATCCGAAAACAGACCAAACCAACAAATTTCCAGAAGTTGTAGTTGTATCCCGCAGTTGCCACCCACGGTCCATCCTAGTGGTCCGTGGATAGCCACTACAGCCCTCCCCAGAACCTATCTCTGAAGTCGATCGATGGACTGACAGGACGGATCGTTGATTAGTCCATAGGTCAAGACACTCAGGACCCACCAAAACCCATCCTCTGAAGTCGATCAATGGACTGGATCATGGATCAGTCCACGGATCATCGATCAGTCTGTAGGTCGAGACCATCAGGACACCCCCGAACCCCTACTGTGAAGTTGATCGACGGACTGGCAGGATGAATCGTGGATCAGTCGACAAACTATTGATCAGTTCGTAGGTGACTTCAGCAGATTTTAAGTTACTGGTCGTTTGGTCTTTTACTTATGCGTTGGACCCCTAAACTACATAGTTTAAACTATAAACTATGTGGTTTTTGTCATTTTTAGCCTAGTAAACTAATTAAAACTTACCCTAATCAATTATTCACCAAAAATTCATCAAACTTAGAGCAAAAAAAAAAGAAAGTCGACCAAGCCCTAGTTCAAGAACGCAGTGAGTTTTCATCAGTTCCACCCCCAAAATCGAAAGATTTCTCCTTGAATTAGTATGTGGGATTTCACTAGTGGTTTCCTTTCACCCATTAGGTCCCTAGATTTCAGTCAAAATCATGATACCCTTAATATTATCTAGACTTAAGGTTTCTTGAATGTTAGATATTGTTGGGTTTTAGCTGTTAGAATAATCCAAATCAAATTATCTTGATTTTTGTATCATTTTGTGTAGATTCTTTCATAAATTCAGAACCCTAGCTATGTAGTTTTTTTAGTTCATGAATTACACATGCTAGGCAAGTGATTTCAGATATACATACTTCAGTTTACAAATGTCACATTATCAGTCATAATTGTTTCATTCTCAGAGGTTGCATATCAGTAATTGAGCTATCCAGTACTTCACATTTCAATCATAAAATTGCTTATATACATTCTAATTGGGAGTAGCTTAATATCGAGTGGATTAGGGTTTAGCATACCCGAATATTCCCAGAACTACGTGCCCCCATAGGTTGATAAGTCCCCTCTGTGGGCATTACATTTTAGTGGTCACGCCAGTCATGCCTCTATACCTCTGGCAGAGTATATTAGGTCCTCTCGATGGGGTGTATACATCGGACTCCAAATTTAACTCATGTGGTTTTATGTCGGTTATTAGTAGCTCCCTTACAGTCAGATTCTATTGCATTGACCATGTTATCAATTATAGTCAGATTTCAGTCTTAGCATGTTATAAGCATTGTCATTGCATCCAGTTAGTTCATGTTTAGTATTCTTAGTATAGTATCATATTTATCGCTTATCATTGCTCAGATATATACTTTGGTTCAGTTATGTTTATTGTTCAGCTTTATTCTATGATGCATGCACAGTACCTTTCAAGTACTGACGCATACTCTGCGCTACATATTCTCGTGATGTAGGTTCAGGTTCTCAGCTTCCAGATACGCATAGATCGGTTCCCGATCATCAGCTCAGCAGTATCAGTGGTGAGTCCTCATTCTTCAAGGATGACATACATGTTTCCTTTGCTTTTAGTCGTTAGTTTCAATTTTTTCTAGATTTAGTTGGGGCATGTCACAACATTTCTAGTCAGTTAGAGGCTATTTTCAGACATAGTTAGATTCAGCTTTAGCATTTGAGTTTGACCTTTCGGTTGTTGTTAAACTCTCAGTTTTTATATATTCAGATAGTTTATGGGTATTCCCCATCATTGTAGCTTATCTTATGATTTAGATTCCACACAGTATTTCCTTACTTTAGTTTATTTAGTATACTTATGATATGCCAGCAGGGTTAGCTTGGGGTCACTCATGATCCTAGGTCTCATGTCCGCATCCTGGGGTTTCCTTTGTGGCATGAAAAACTTGGTATCAGAGCACTAGGTTTAGGAGTCCTATGATGTCTAAAAAGCCGCATTAAGTCGAGTCCTTTTCATGGGTGTGAAGTGTACCACATCTAATAAGAAGGAGGCTAAGAAGTGTTTTAGGAAAACTTCACTTTCTTGCTATTCTTATCGTGCGTAAGGTATGATCTGTTTCTAATCCATCGTTATGCACTTAAGATCATTCCTGCTTATAGAGCTTATGCAAGGAATGCTACTGCACGCAATGCTAATGCAGTTCCTCCAGTCCCAGACCTTGAAGTTCCAAATGCAGGATTTCGAAATGTGATTCATCTTTTGGCTCAGACTATGACCAACCAGAACAATCAGCAGGTTCCAGTTCCTACTACTATAAATGGTGGATTAGTGGCAGCTAGAGTTCGAGATTTAGTTAGGATGAATCATCTTGAGTTTTTAGGGTCGCAAGTTGCTAAGGACCCACAGAATTTCATTGATGAGGTTAAGAAAACCTTTGGAGTGATGCAAGTGACTAGTAATGATAGGGTGGAATTGGCATCCTACCTGCTTAAGGATGTGGCTCACATATGGTTCACTCAGTGGAAAGACAACATAGGCTACATGTCTTTTGTAACTCCTTATATAGCAGTCAACTTCAATGTTAGTCAGAAACTCTCTCAGAACCCTTCTCAGTCTCTACTCCAGTCGCTAACCCAGTCATAGCTAGACGGCTATACATAAATTGCCCTCTCAAAGTCTCCCAGAAAGTCACCTCAGCAGACCTTGTAGAGTTAGAAATGGTATATTTTGATATCATTCTAGGCATGGATTGGTTACATTCATGCTATGCCTCAGTCGATTGTAGAACTAGGATTGTTCGTTTTCAGTTTCCAAATGAACCAATCATAGAATGGAAGGATAGTAGCTTAACGCCTATGGGTCGATTCATTTCTTACCTTAAGGCCATAAAGATGATTTCTAAGGATTATCTCTACCATCTAGTTCGGGTTAAGGATTCAAGCATCGAAACCTGTAGTTAATGAGTTCCCAGAAGTGTTTTCGAAGATCTTCCCGAGGTTCTCCCCGAAAGGGAAATCAACTTCGGAATTGATCTCCTTCCAAATACCCAGCCTATTTCTATTCCTCCTTACAAAATGGCTTCAACTGAGCTTAAGGAATTGAAAGAGCAGTTGAAAGATCTTCTAGATAAGGGCTTCATCAGACCCAATATTTCCCCATTGGGTGCACCACTGTGTTTGTCATGCCCCGAGCTACCCCTGAGACGTGGACACGGGACCTAGGATCACAAGTGACCCCAAGCTAACCCTGCTGGCATAACCATGAGCATACTAAAGATAAAGTGAGAAATAAGACTATTGTGGAAGCTAACAATAAGTCAATCTGAAATAATGGGGAATGACCATATACCAAACTGAATATCAAGTCTGAGAGTTTAATACAAAATAAACATCAAACTCAAATACTAAGCTGAATCTAACTATGTCTGAAAATAGCCTCTAACTGACTAGAAGTGCTAGGACATGCCCCAGCTAAGTCTAGCAAAACTGAAACTAAAAGTCTGAAATAATGAAAGATAACATGACTGTTGTCCTCGAAGAATGAGGACTCACCACTGATGTTGCTGAACTGGAGATCGGGAACCGATCTAACCGTGATCTGGATGCTGAGAATCTAAACCTACATCACAAGAAGATGTAGTGTAGAGTATGTGTTAGTACTTAAAAGGTATTTAGCATGTAGGATATAGTAAAGCTGAAATAAGCATATAACGAAACAAGCAATAAAGAAAGAGCATAATCTGAACATGATATAGATACTGAGCTAATTGAATGCAATGACCAAATTATAACATGCTGAGACTGATCACTGAACTGTACTGAATTGTGGTCAATGCAATGAAATCCCACATACCTGGTAACGAATTCCACGGAGAAATCTTTTGATTTTGGGGCTGGAACTAATGGAATCTTTTTGCATTCTGGAACTAGGGTTCTTGACCTCTTTTCTCCTATCAAGCTCTAGTTTTTCTACGTTTTGATTAATGATTTTGACTAAGGTAAGTTCTAGTATGTTTCTAGGCTTAAACTGAGTAAAACCTCATAATTTAAGGTTAAAATGACATAGTTTAGGGGTCCAACAAAATTGGAAAAGACCAAAAGACCCTTAACTTAACTAATGTCGGAGTGACTGACAGTCTGTGCTGGTGAACCATCAGTCGCAACTCGGATTTGAAGATTTAGGGGTCCAACCTACGGCCCAGGACCACAGACCGTGGTCTAACCTACTGTCCGTAGGTCCTGGCGTAGGTCTGGACATGGCCAAAAATTCCTTGGCCTTTTGGGGCATTGATCCACGGAGCAGGACCATGGACCGTGGCCTGGCCTACAGACCGTGGCCTGGCCTACAGACCGTAGGTCTAGCCGTGGGTCAACACGTAGCCTATTTTTCTCTGGGGTTCTGGGGAGGGGTTGCAGATGCAAACCACGGGCCACCAGCACGGATCATGGGTCACCCTATGGTCCGTGGGTGGCAATCGTGAGTCGCACCTAGAACTTCTGGATATCTATAGTGAGGTCTGTTTTTGGATACAGGGTGTTACATTATCTTCCCCTCGGAAATATTCGACCTTCAATGAAGACTAAGCTAGCTGAAATGGAGGGATAGAGCTGCAACCTTACCACTAAACACTGAAAACTAATTTCTGACTGAACTAACTTCCAAGAACATGCAAATATGCTGAAAATGCAAGTACAAACTGAAGGAACATGATACTAAGTCTGAATCTGCACATGAATGACTGAAAAACTGAAGACGAACTACTACCTCAAGCTAGAGTGGAATTGGAAGGAAAGAGGTGAGGGCACTTGGACTTCATGGCTGCTTCTGCTTCCCAAGTAGCTCCCACTACGGACTGACTCCTGCACAAAACCTTGACTGAAGCGACTTCTTTGTTTCTCAACCTTCTAACCTGACGATCAAGGATTTCAACTGGTACATCCTCATAAGAAAGGCTATCTTTCACATCCGCACTCTCTAATCGCACTACTGATGCTGGATCACCCACACACTTCTTCAATAGTGAGATGTGAAAGATGGGATGCGTTGCTGCTAATTCTACTCTAACTTATAAGCCACTTTACTAATCCTTTTTAGAATCTTGTAAGGGCCTACATATCTGGGATTGAGCTTCCCTTTCTTGCCAAATCTCATCACCCCATTCATAGGTGACACTTTCAGGAAAAGCCAATCATCAACTTGGAACTCTAGTTCCCTTCTCCTTACATCTGCATAAGATTTCTGGCGACTTTGGGCTATCTCAAGTCTATCTCTAATGAGTTGCACTTTATTCATAGCTTCATGAACTGAATCTGGCCCTATCAAAGCTGTTTCACCTAGTTCAAACCAACCAACCGGAGATCTACATCTACACCCATCTAATGCCTCATAAGGGGATATCTTAATGCTAGAATGGTAGCTATTGTTGTAGGTGAACTCAATAAGCGGAAGGTGATCATCCAAACTACCCTTAAAGTCGATAAGACAAGCTCCCAACATGTCCTCTAAGGTCTGAATGGTACTCTCTACCTGACTATCCATCTGGGGATAAAATGATGCGCTAAGATTAACCTGAGTACCAAGACCTTTTTGAAATAACTTCCAGAAATTAGAGGTAAGCTGAGGACCTCTATCTGAGATGATAGACAAAGGATCCCTATGCAACCTCACAATCTCATTAATATAAAGCTTGGCCTAGTCCTCTGCCGAATCTATAGTATTGACCACCAAAAAGCGAGAAGACTTAGTAACTCTATCAACTGTCACCCAAATGGAGTCATGCTGTCTGCGAGTACGAGGTTGACCTGTGATGAAATCCATGTTGGTCACTTCCCACTTCCAAGTAGGAATGTCGATCTCTTGAGTCATACCCCCTGGTTTCTAATGCTCTACCTTAACTTGCTGGCAATTTTGGCACTTAGCCACAAAATCCGCTATATCTCTTCTCATACAATTCCACCAATAGACTTCCCGCATGTCGCAGTACATCTTAGTGGCGCCTAGATGAATAGAATATCTAGAGTTATGGGCTTCTGCAAGAATATGTTGTCTCAACTCGCCCACATTAGGAACACATAATCGACCCTGGTAGTGAAGGACACCATCTCCCACTTCGGAGAATACCTCAACTCTCTATTGGTGGACTGCACCCTTGAGTTCGAGCAATATTGGATCACTGTCTTTCTTTTCCTTAACCTCCACTACCAATGAAGATTCTTCCCCATTCTATATAGTTACACCACCATATGATATGCTCATAAGACAAACTCCTAGGCGAGCAAGTCTGTGAACATCCTTTGCTAGCTCTTTTCTTTCTTCCTCAACATACACTACCCATAGATAGTCTGCTAAGGGCATATGCTACTACATTTGCCTTACCAGGATGGTAATGCACACTCACGTCATAATCCTTGAGGAACTCAAGCCATCTTCTCTGGCGAAGATTAAACTTTTTCTGGGTGAACACATATTAAAGGCTCTTATAGTCTGTGAACACCATACAAGTACTATCTCCAAATTTTGAGTGCAAACACCACAGCTGCAAGCTCGAGGTCATGAGTTGGATAATTCTTCTCATGCACCTTAAGCTATCTCGAAGAATAAGCTATAAACATACCTCGCTGCATCGATACACAACCTAGGCCGACTCTAGACGCATCACAATAAATCACACAACCGTTTGAACCTTCTGGTAGAGTCAAAAGTAGTCAACCTAGTTTTCAGTTCTGGGAAGCTCTTCTCATAATCATCTGACCACTAAAACTTGACCTTCTTCTACGTCAACTTAGTCAATGGAGAGGCTATTGATGAAAATCCCTCCACGAACCTTCTGTAATAACCTGCTAGACCCAAGAAACTTCTGATATCTATAGGAGAGGTAGGTCTGGGCCATTGTTTCAATGATTCTATTTTCTGGGAATCCACTCGGATCCCTTCGTTGGATATTATATGCCCAAGGAAAGCAACTGATTGTAACCAAAACTGGTACTTGTTAAATTTTGTGAATAACTGGCTATCCTTGAGAGTTTGCAGGACAACCCTCAAATGATTCGCATGTTCTTCCTCATTCCTATAGTAAATGAGGATATCATCAATAACGACGATAACGAACAAGTCCAAATACTGCTTGAACACTCTGTTCATCAAGTCCATGAAAGCTGTAGGAGCATTGGTTAGTCCAAATGACATAACTACGAATTCATAATGACCATATCGAGTTTTGAAGGTTGTCTTCGGAATGTCACTATCTCTGACTTTAAGCTGATGATAACCCGATCTGAGGTCTATCTTTGAGAAATGACTAGCACCCTGAAGTTGGTCAAACAACTCATCAATCCTGCGGATGGGATACTTATTCTTGATTGTGACCTTGTTCAACTGCCTATAGTCAATGCACATCTTCACGAACAATACTGGTGCACCCCATGGCGAAATACTAGGTCTGATGAAGCCCTTATCTAGAAGATCTTTCAACTGCTCCTTCAATTTCTTAAACTCAATTGGAGCCATTTTGTAATGAAGAATAGAGATAGGCTGGGTATCTGGAAGGAGATCAATTCCAAAGTCGATTTCCCTATTAGGAGGAACTTCGAGAAGATCTTCTAGAAACACTTCTGGAAACTCATTAACCACAGGAACTGACTCAAGAGTTGGGGTTTCGGAGCTTGAATCCTTAACCCTAACTAGATGATAGAGATAACCCTTAGAGATCATATTTTTGGCCTTAAGGTAAGAAATGAATCGACCCATAGGCGCTAAGCTACTACCCTTCCATTCTAAGATTGGTTCGTCTGGAAACTGAAAACGAACAATCCTAGTTATACAATCGACTGAGGCATAACAAGAATGTACCCAATCCATGCCTAAAATGACATTGAAGTCTACCATTTCCAACTCTACAAGATCTGTTGAGGTGACTTTCTGAGAGGTTGTAACAGGGCAATTTATGTATACTCGTCTAGCTATAACTGGGTCACCGACTGGAGTTGAGACTGAGAAAGGTTCTAAGAGAGTTTCTAGACTAACATCAAACTTAACTGCTATATAAGGAGTTACAAAGGAAAGAGTAGCCCCTGGATCTAACATATCATAAACATCGAGATCAAACACTCGTAACGAACTTGTGACTACATCAGGAGAATCTTCCTGATCCTGGCGAGCCTGAAGAGAATAGAGCATGTTCTGGCGTTGTCCGCCACCTATACCAGAAGAGTTACCCTGCTGAGTCGGGCGACCTATTGGTGCTGCTGAAGTTGTAGACTGGGCTCGATTAGCATTGCCTCATTGACATTGTTTAGAAGGACAATCCCTCAACCTGTGACCAGACTGACCACACCCAAAGCATCCTTCCTTTCCTAAGGTACTCGCCCAGATGGTTCTTACCACACTTAGGGCAAGTTGGGTAGGTTTTGGTTCCTGAAATACTTCCCTAAGACTTAGAGCTTGATGCCCTACCTTTCTGATTTTGTTTGAACTTGGAGGATGGAACACTAGCTGATGAAAGTGTTGGAGTTGAAAATCTCTGATGACCCTGCGAAAGATTTCCACCACCCGATTTCTACTAAGAGTATTCATAGTTTCCGGTCCTAGCCCTCTTGTTCTCCTTAGACTGTTCTCTAAGGTTATCACCCTCAACCTGCTGAGCATGAGTCATAAGCCTAGAGATGCTCATATTTTCCAGCAACATAGAATTTCTACACTCTATCTTCACCAAGCCTAACACTCCATATAGAAACTTATTCATCTGAGCCCTGGAATTAGCAACCATGTGAGAAGCATACCTAGAGAGTTGGGTAAACTTGACGCCATACTCTTGGAGTGTCAGGCTACCTTGCCTTAAATTCATAAATTCATGAGCTTTCACCTCCCTTAGCTCTCTTGGGAAAAACATGTCCAGGAAGGTCTCACTAAAGCAATCCCAAGTGATAGGAGCTACATATGTACCCATTTTCTCCTTCCACTGAGTATACCATATGTGAGCTACATCCTTAAGTTGGTAAGATGCTAACTCAACCCGATCATTCCCAGTTACATGCATCACTTCAAAGATCTTCTTGACCTCATCAATGAAGTTTTGGGGATCTTCTCTAACCTGCGATCTTAAGAACTCTGAAGGATTCATCCTAACAAAGTCCCGCACTTTGGCTGCAGCTAACCCAACATTAGCATTTTAGAGCCCGTTGGTTATTTTGGTTGGCCACACTCTGAGCCAACATCTGAATGGCGTTCCTGAACTCTGCATTCGAGACTTCTTGATCTAGGATAAGAGGAGCTGCGTTAGCATTCCTAGCATTCGCATTTTTGGCGTTAGTTCTATGAGGAGAGATGATCACTGAAACGTAGAACGTCAAGTTAGAATGGAATTAGATCATACCTTACGCATTATAAGAGTAACTAGAAAATGAAGATTTTTCCTAAAACACTTTGTAGCCTCCCTCTCATTAGATGGTGCACTTAACACCCATGAAAAGAATTCTACTTAGTGCGGCTTTTCAGACATCCTAGGACTCCTAAACCTAATGTTCTGATACCAAGCTTGTCACGCATCGAGCTACCCCCGAGACATGAACACGGAACCTAGGATCACAAATGACCCCAAGCTAACCCTGCTGGCATAATCATGAGCATACTAAAGATAAACTGAGAAATAAGATTGTTGTGGAAGCGAATAATAAGTAAATCTGAAATGATGGGGAATACCCATATACTAAACTGAGTATCAAGTCTGAGAGTTTAATATAGAAAAAACATCAAACTAAAATACTAAGTTGAATCTAACTATGTCTAAAAATAGCCTCTAACTAACTAGAAGTGTTGGGACATGCCCCAGCTAAGTCTAGCAAACCTGAAACTAAAAGACTGAAATAATGAAAGATAACATGATTGTTATCCTCGAAGAATGAGGACTCACCACTGATGTTGTTGAACTAGCGATCGGGAACCAATCTAAGCGTGATCTGGATGCTGAGAATCTGAACCTACATCAGAAGAAGATGTAGCGCAGAGTATGCATCAATACTTGAAAGGTACTGAGCATGTAGAATAGAGTAAAGCTGAAATAAGCATATAACTGAACAGAAAATAAAGCAAGAGCATAATCTGAACATGATATAGATACTAAGCTAACTGAATGCAATGACCAAATTATAATATGTTGAGACTGAACACTGAACTGTGCTGAAATGTGGTCAATGCAATGGAATCTGACTGAACTGTGGGAGCTACTAATAATCGATAATAAAACTACATGAGCTAAATGTGGAGTCCGATGTATACACCCCATCGAGAGGACCTAATACACCCGGCCAAAGGTATAGAGGCATCCTGGCGTGATCTTTAAAATGATGCCCATAGAGGGGACTTACAACCTACATGGCTCGTAGTTCTGGGACTATATGGGTGACTGACCCTTGTCCAACTCGGTATTATGCTATTCCCAATGGATTAAGTGATTAACACATTATGACTGAATTTCTGTGATATACTGGATAGCTCAAAATGACATGCAAACTGAGAATGCGCATAAATAACTAATAATGACACATTTAAGACTGATGCATGTATATCTGAAATAACTAAAATATCTAGCCTAGCACGTGTAATTCAAGAACAAAGAACTACATAGATAGGGTGCTGAAATATATGCAATAGATTGAATATTAACATAATAGTGAACTCCACGGAGAAATCTTTCGATTTCGGGGCTGGAATCAATGGAATCTTGCTGCGTTCTTGAACTAGGGTTCTTGACCTCTTTTCTCCTTTCAAGCTCTAATTTTTCTAAGTTTTGATTAATGATTTCTACTACGGTAAGTTCTAGTTATGTTTCTAGGCTTAAACTAACTAAAACCTCATAATTTAGGGTTAAAACGACGTAGTTTAGGGGTCCAACAAAATAGGACAATACAAAAAGACCCCTGACTTAACTGTTGTCGGAGTGACCGACGGACGGGACTGACGGTCCGTGCTGGTGAACCGTCAGTCGTAACTGGGAGTTGAAGATTTAGGGGTCCGACCTATGGACCGTGGTCTAACCTACGGTCCGTAGGTCCTGGTGTAGGTCTGGACTTGGCCAAAAATTCCTGGGCCTTTTGGGGCATTGATCCACGGACCGTGGCCTGGCCTTCGGACTGTAGGTCCGGACGTGGGTCAACACTTAGCCAAATTTTCTCTAGGGTTCTGGGGAGGGGTTGCAGATGCAAACCACGGGCCACCAGCAAGAACCGTGGGTCACCCTACGGTCCGTGGATGGCGACCGTGAGTCGCACCTACAACTTTTGGAAATCTACACTGAGGTTTGTTTTTAGATACAGGGTGTTACAATGTTCGTGAAAAAGAAAGATGGTTTTCTCAGAATATGCATTGACTATCCGTAGTTGAACAAAGTCACAATCAAGAACAAGTACGCCATCCCCAGGATTGATGACTTGTTTGACCAACTTCAGGGTGCTAGTCATTTCTCAAAGATAGACCTCAGATCTAGTTTTCATCAACTTAGAGTCAGATACATTGACATCCCAAAAATAACCTCCAGAACTAGGTATGGTCACTATGAATTTGTAGTTATTTTATTTAGACTAACCAATTCTCCTCCATCTTTTATGGACTTGATGAACAGAGTGTTCAAGCAATATTTGGACTTGTTCGTTATCGTCTTTATTGATGATATCCTCCTTTATCTAGGAAGGAGGAAGAACAAGCGAATCATTTGAGGGTTGTCTTGCAAACTGTCAAAGATCGCCAGTTATTTGCTAAGTTTAGCATATGTGAGTTTGGTTGCAATCTGTTGCTTTCCATGGGCATATTGTGTCTAGCAAAGTGATCCAAGTGGATTCCCAGAAAATAGAAGCAGTGAAACAATAGCCCAGACCTACATCTCCTACAAATATCAAAAGTTTCTTAGGTCTAGCGGGTTATTACAAAAGGTTCGAGGAAGAATTTTTATCCATAGCCTCTCCATTGACTAAGTTTTCGCAGAAAAAGGTTAAGTATCAGTGGTCATATGATTGTGACAAAAGCTTCGCAGAACTGAAAACTAGGTTGACTACAACTCCTGTTTTGACTCTACCGGAGGGTTCAGACGATTATGTTATCTATTATGATGCATCCAGAGTCGGCCAAGGTTGTGTGTTTGTCACGACCCAGGGGTAACCTCTAGACGTAACACGGCGTACTCGACCCCGAAGGGGTCTAATACAATCCCTTAGCATCATAACATAGGTAATAGAAAAGTATGGAAAATTTAAAACTTCTTTAAGACCATACAATCGAAAACATCTTCATAAGAAAATGGAAGTCTTTACTAAATCTTTGTCTCAAACCATCTAACAAAACTCTTGAATAAAACTTTTTGGGACGCAGCCCATACAATGTCTAAATCATAAAGAAATTACATAAAGGAAATAAGGGTTCGTCTTCGAAACTATGAGGACCCACCAATTCTTCAAATCTTCTAGATCCCTAGAAACCAAGCCTTCAAAGCCATTTAATCTCCTCAACCCTACATTTGATTAGAATGTAGGCAATATGCGTTAGTACCAAATGTACCAAGTATGAAAGCTAGCACAATATCATAAGAGCTTCTCAAAATGGTTGGTCTACATAAGACATAAGCATAAGAGATAATAACACATAATCATCAAAGTCATAGCATAATCATCATAGTCATATCATAATCATCATAGTCATAGCATGGTCATCATAGTCATAGCATGAACTCCAACATAAGCTTCATACAAACATAAGTCAACATAAGACATAGTTAATGAGCATAGGAGATAAGTCATAATCATAATAAGCCAAGTCTTCAACATAAGAATCTCATAAGCATAATTCGCTCTTCGTCATCCCTACCAAAATAGGACCATTGTCAAGTAACCTTAAAAACATACAAGTGCAAAGCATGAATAGCATCCCATAATACCACCCCAGTCAAGTATCCCTTTTTGGTCATCTTATTCATAGTCTATATACATTGTCTAAGTCTTTAAGCTTTTCTACCATTAGGGAACCATACTCCTAAGTAACCTCAAAGCAAACTTGTGCAATGTACGAAAGGCATCCCATACTACCCTTCACACTAAGCATAACATTGAAGTCATCATAGTTATATTTACCCTACCTTGCTCTCAATACTAGCTAACTTCATAAGGACAAGGAAACTATCAGCCTAGTCAATCATATCAAGTCAAGGAAGGCAACTATAGCACAATCCTATCTAAACATACATCATATAAGAGCAAACATATCATGAGTAATCTTAAGGCAAGCTTGTGACATGCATGTACAAGACCCCATAATCCTACCCATGCTAAGCTAGGAACTTAGGTTCATCATTCATGTTCATCATCTCTTAACATCATAAAGACAAGGGTAATCACCTCTTAGTCATGCATGAAGTGGAGAGATCTAGTCCTACTATCCCAAACTAGTCATGCTCATGTTCATAATTGCCCAGGGGAAATCACTCAAGGCATAAATGTTTAGTTCATCATGAAGGACAAGGGAAGTCACTTAAGCCACACATGTCATGGAATCATAACATCAAGGGTACTCAACTCTAGTCATACATATCAATGAATCATAGGTATTCGCCTCCGTGTTCATTATTAGAAGAATATAAGTATTCGCCTCCATATTCATTTTAAGGCGATATAGGTATTCGCCTCAATATCAATTTTAATGTGTAATATAGGTATTCACCTCCACACCACCACAAAAGGATCATAGGTAATAGTCTTCATGACCAACATAAAGGTTAATGGGTAATCACCTCTTGCCTTGGGAGTCACACATACAAAAGGGTAATCACCACACACTCCCCCATGCTTAATTAATTGGCAGTAAGGGAACGCACCACACATTCCTATCATGCAAAGGTCATTTAGGGGAATCACCACAAGCCTCATCACATTTAATAGTCCTAAGACTTAGATTCATTTTAGATGAGCAAACCTTTCAACCTAGAATCATTCTATGTGAGAGAACCCTTCATGTTATATCATACTCATGCCTAAAGCCATATCTAGAATTCTACATTAGACATTGGTATCATCATGGATCAAGTGAGACTATCACTTTGTGCATCTAAGCCTTCATAATGTAAACTAAGTAGGTATAGGCCTTCTACCACAATTCTATACTTTAATCTTCTAATCTCACATATAGACTTTACACTCAAAGCCTTAAAATTCATAGTTCAATCATATTGGATTTACCTTCAAACCCTAGTGATCAACATTCATTACTACAAGCCTTACATTCAAGCTTTACTTCTTGTTACCTTCATTCATACCTAGATTTCGAGGAATTCTAATCATATTCATCATTACTAGGTGATTCTAGTCACAATTGATCATAAAGGTTCAATTCTAACATTACAAGTCAAGATCAATCATTTACAATAGATTCTAGTTCAATTCATGATTATATGATCCTAACTTTGATCAATTACTACACATAACATTGAATTAGGAAGATCACCTAAGAACCTTCAACTTTGCCTCTAATGGCATAAACCCACAAAGATCACATTCATCAATTTAGATTAGGGTTTACCATAGAAATCACATGAATTCATCATAATATCACTAAACAAAGCTAAATCAATCATAATTGGGTGATATCCACTTTATTGTAATCACACCCAAACCCTACCCACAATGCAAGCACAACCCTAGCTAGAATTGGGTTTTTTATTTCACAAGTGGGGAAACTATGGGGGCTCTATAGGGGGAAGGACCCATAGATGATTAAGCTTCACATACCTTCAATCAAAGCCCTAAACAAATCTTGAATCAATGGTGAATTCGACCTAGTTGTTGCCCCTCTTTTTCTTCTTTGTCTTTCCTTCTAGAGAGAATATTTGGAGAGCGATTTGAGAGCTCTATGATGAATGAATTAATGAGTTAGTTTAGGGGCTATTAAGCTTATATAGGAGGTAAATTAACTAACTAACTGATTTCTCTAATCCCCTAATTAATAACTAACTTAATTCCCAAACACCTAACTAAAACTAAGAATCTTAAAAACTGGCAGCATCTACGCCCACCCATCCACGAACCGTGGATGGGTCTACTGGCCGTCCAGTGGTCTCGTGGTTTGCACCTGAGGCTTGTCTAGGCAGGAATCAACAGGCCTTGACCTACGCCCATGACCTACGGGGCGTGGTTTGGTCTACTGGCCGTAGATGGCCATCCGTAGGTCACACATTTTTTTCCAGATTTAGGGACTGTTTTGGGGTCCTCCTCAAGGACCCCTTGGGTGGTCCTTGGGGAGTTGTACCCGGACGTTTAACCCCTAAAACCCCTATTCTAAGTATGGGAACCATTTCTTTTGATTTTAATCCTCATTCGACACTCCAAAACTCCTACGAAAGGCTCTAGAACTCACTAGTTCAACTCACTAAATTATGGGGTGTTACAGTATCCCCCACTTGGGAACATTCATCCTCGAATGACACTTTAAACACTTCTTAAAGTCAGAAATCTAACTTAGCAGCCCATTATGCATGCATTACATCTAAATGCACACAACTAACCAAGAGAACCTCAATTCAAAACCAAACTCATTCAATGCAACTCAAGGGAGTAGGAACTACTTCTACCAACCCAAAAATGCATCAAAATCTATATCTACTCTTTTTAAAGGAGGGAATAACATCTCCTAACTAAAACATGCTCAACTCACACACATGGAGCCTAAATGCAAAGTTCACCTCATAAAGAATCCATTCAAGAAGGAACCTTTCAACTCCACAACTAGGGCATGCTCATTATCAACTCATGAAGCCTATATGCCAATCCATACAAAGAACTACAACATGAGAAAAACAATGCATATAAGTCATTTCTAGCAAGACCTAAACATTTTCATGAACATGCATATAAGGAAGTCATGGCAACACATAAAGCACATAATAACCCTACTAGATAGGCACACTATCCCCTACTTGGGAGTAAGCCTACACAAACGTTTCTAATCATCATGCATACAAACAATAACTTCAAAGTCCAACATACCAAGTCACAAAAGACAAGAAATCCAGAAATTTACTAAAGCATAAAACACATACCGGAAGGGACATGATGAGATCACTCTTGATCTTCCCTAGATTGGAGAGTTTAAGATCTATTCTTCTTTGGAGCCTTGCCACCCAAAAGAAGTGGACCGGAGGAAGGGTAGGGTTGGGACCTATGACGACTATCCTCTTGGTTTCTAGAAATCTTAGGACAATGTCTTATCTTGTGGCCCAACTCACCACAACCAAAACAAAAATTAGAGCCCGCTAGGCATTCACCCTCATTCCTTCTATTACACTTACTACATCACAGTAATAAAATCTCACTACCATCATCTTGAGACTTGGGGTTAGATGCCCTCTTTTGGTTGGAAAGTTTTGTTGTTGGGTCCTAGGTTGACCATATCCATCGGACCTAGCATTCGAGAAATCCCCTTCATCGGTCCTATCCCTTTTTATCTCCCTATTCCCTTGCTTGAGCTTTTGTTCCTCATTTTGTTCGGCATGAACCATAAGACGTGAAATATCCATACTTGGGATGAGCATTGCCGAACAACATTTATTAACTACCAAGTCGGATATCCCCATAAAAAATTTGTTCATCTTGGCCCTAGAGTCAGCCACTAAGGTTGGAGCAAACTTAGACAATTGGGTGAACTTAAGGCTATACTCTTTCACACTCATACCTCCTTGGTGAAGGTTGATGAATTCTTGCATTTTTTGTTCCCTCAACTCTAGGGGGGAAAACCTATCAAGGAAGGCCGACTTGAACACTCCCCAATCAATCGGGCCCGCTCTTATGGGTCTCTCATCCTTCCATTGCTCATACCAAACTTGAGCCACATCTTTCAATTGGTAGGCGGCAAGTCCCGCCTTTTCTTGAGAAGATACTCCCATGGCATCAACCACCTTAAACACTTCATCTATAAAGCCTTGTGAGTCCTCATCCACTTTAGAGCCATAGAATGTAGGGGAATTCATTCTTGTGAAATCCCTGATCCTTGAAGCGGTTGTACTTGAATTGGGGTTCACATGAACTCTAGCATCCCTAGTGACTTAAGTCGCTAAAACATGGGTCAAAGTTTGGAGAGCCGACCTTATCTCCACATTGGTCATGGCCCCCTCATCATTAGGAACTTGAGGAGGAGCTTGTGGAGGAACTTGGAGAGGAACCTCTTGCTCCTCATCACCTTTCTCGTTTCTCCTAGAATTAGCCCTCGTATTAGCCATACCCTGAAAAACCATAGGGCACTGATTAGAAAAGGGCCTACTAAAGCCAAACTCTATGGCACGACCTAGAGAATGAAGAAGTGAGTTTCCTAAGCATCCAATAGCCTCCTATTCATAAATGTGGTGTGTTTCACATTTATGAACAAGACTCTACTAGATGTGGTTTGAGACAATCCTAGAACCATTCTAAACCTTGGGCTATGATACCAGGTTTGTCACGACCCAGGGGTACCCCCTAGACGTAACACGGCATACTCGACCTCGAAGGGGTCTAATACAAGCCCTTAGCATCATAACATAGGTAGTACAAAAGTATGGAAAATTTAAAACTTCTTTAAGAACATACAATCGAAAACATCTTCATAAGAAAACGGAAGTCATTACTAAATCTTTGTCTCAAACCATCTAACATAACTCTTGAATAAAACTTCTTGGGACGCTGCCCATATAATGTCTAAAACATAAAGAAATGACATAAAGGAAATAAGGATTCATCCTCAAAGCTATGAGGACTCACCAATTCTTCAACTCTTCTAGATCCTTGGAAACCTAGCCTTCAAAGCCACTCAATCTCCTCAACTCTACATTTCATTAGAATGTAGGCAATATGTGTTAGTACAATATGTACCAAGTATGAAAGCTAGCACAACATCATAAGAGCTTATCAAAATGGTTAGTCAACATAAGACATAAGCATAAGAGATAATAACATAGTCATAACATAATCATCATAGTCATAGCATAATCATCATACTCATAGCATAATCATCATAGCCATAGCATGGTCTCCAACATAAGCTTCATACAAACATAAGTCAACATAAGACATAGTTAATGAGCATAGGAAATAAGTCATGATCATAATAAGCCTAGTCTTCAACATAAGAATCTCATAAGCATAATTGGCTCTTAGTCATCTCTACCCTAATAAGACCATTCTCAAGTAACCTTAAAAACATACAAGTGCAAAGCATGAATAGCATCCCATAATACCACCCCAAGTCAAGTATCCCTTTTTGGTCAACTTAATCATAGTCTATATACATGGTCTTTAAGCTTTTCTACCATAAGGGAACCATCCTCCTAAGTAACCTCAAAGCACACTTGTGCAATGTATGAAAGGCATTCCATACTAACCTTCACACTAAGCATAACCTTGAAGCCATCATAGTCATATTTACCCTACCTTGCTTTCAATACTAGCTTACTTCATAAGGACAAGGAAACTATCAGCCTAGTCAATCATATCATGTCAAGGAAGGCAACTATAGCACAATCATATCTAAACATACATCATATAAGAGCAAACATCTCATGAGTCACCTTAAGGCAAGCTTGTGCCATGCATGAACAAGACCCCATAATCCTACCCATGCTAAGCTAGGCAGTTAGGTTCATCATTCATGTTCATCATCTCTTAACATCATAAAGACAAAGGTAATCACCTCTTAGTCATGCATGAAGTGGAGAGGTATCTAGACCTACTATCCCAAACTAGTAATGCTCATGTTCATAAATGCCAGGGGGAAATCACCTCAAGGCATAAATGTTTAGTTCATCATAAAGGACAAGGGAAGTCACTCAAGCCCCACATATCAAGGAATCATAACATTAAGGGTACTCACATCTAGTCATACATATCAATGAATAATAGGTATTCACCTCCATGTTCATTATTAGAAGAATATAGGTATTCGCCTCCATATTCATTTTAAGGTGATATAGGTATTCGCCTCAATATCAATTTTAATGTGTAAGGTAGGTATTCACCTCCACATCACCATATAAGGATCATAGGTAATAGTCTTCATGACCAACATAAAGACTAATGGGTAATCACCTATTTCCTTGGGAGTCACACATACAAAAGGGTAATCACCTCCAACTCCCCCATGCTTAATTAATTGGGACTAAGGGAACTCACCACACATTCCTATAATGAAAAAGGTCATTTAAGGGAATCACCACAAGCCTCATCACATTTAATAGTCGTAAGGCTTAGATTCATTTTAGGTGACCAAACCTTTCAACCTAGAATCATTCTATGTGAGAGAACCCTTCATGTCTTATCATACTCATGCCTAAAGCCATATCTAGAACTCTACATTAGGCATTGGTATCATCATGGGTCAAGTGAGTCTATCACTTCGTGCATCTAAGCCTTCATAATGTAAATTAAGTAGGTATAGGTCTTCTACCACAATTCTATACTTTAATCTTCTAATCTCACATATAGATACTCTCAAAGCCTTAACATTCATAGTTCAATCATATTGGATTTACCTTCAAACCCTAGTGATCAACATTCATTACTACAAGCCCTATATTCAAGCTTTACTTCTTGTAACCTTCATTCATACCTAGACTTCAAGGAATTCTAATCGTAATCATCAATACTAGGTGATTCTAGTCACAATTGATCATAAAGGTTCAATTCTAACTTTACAAGTCAAGATCAATCATATACAATAGAGTCTAGTTCAATTCATGATTATATTATCCTAACTTTGATCAATTACTACACATAACATTGAATTAGGAAGATCGCCTAAGAACCTTCAACTTTTCCTCTAATGGCATAAACCCACAAAGATCACATTCATCAATGTAGACTAGGGTTTACCATAGAAATCACATGAATTCATCATAATATCACTAAACAAAGCTAAATCAATCGTAATTGGGTGATATCCACTCGATTGGAATCACACCCAAACCCTACCCACAATGCAAGCATAACCCACAATGCAAGCATAACCCAAACTGGCAGCATCTACGTCCACCCATCCACAGACTGTGGAAGGGTCTACTGGCTATCCTGTGCTCTCGTGGTTTGCACCTGAGGTATGTTTTGGCAGGCCTCAACAGGCCTTGACCTACGCCCATGACCTACGGGGCGTGGTTTAGTCTACTGGCCGTAGATGGCCATCCGTAGGTCACACATTTTTTTCCAGATTTAGGGATTGTTTTGAGGTCCTCTTCAAGGACCTCTTGGGTGGTCCTTGGGGAGTTGTACCCGGACATTTAACCCCTAAAACCCCTATTCTAAGTACGGGAACCATTTCTTTTGATTTTAATCCTCATACGACACTCCAAAACTCCTACGAAAGGCTCTAGAACTCACTAGTTTAACTCACTAAATTATGGGGTGTTACAGCGTTGATGCAGCAAGGTAAGGTTATAGCTTATGCTTCTAGACAACTTAACATGCATGAGAAGAACTATCCAACTCATGACCTCAAGCTTGCAGCAGTGGTCTTTGCATTTAAGATTTGGTGACATTACTTGTATGGTGTTCATGTAGATGTGTTCACAGACCATAAAAGCCTTCAGTATGTGTTCACCTAGAAAGAGTTGAATCTTTGCCAGAGGAGATGGCTTGAGTTCCTCAAGGATTACGATATGAGTGTGCATTACCATCCTGGTAAGGCCAATGTAGTAGCAGATGCTCTTAGTAGACTATGTATGGGTAGTGTAGCACATCATGAGGAAGAAAGAAAGTAACTAGCAAAGGATTGTCACAGACTTGCTCACTTAGGAGTTTGTCTTATGAGAATATTAGATGGTGGTGTAACAGTTCAGAATCAGTCAGAATCTTCATTAGCAGTGGAGGTTAAGGAAGAGCAAGACAGTGATTCGATATTGCTTCAACTAAAGGGTGCAATCCATCAGCAGAGAATTGAGGTTTTCTTCCAAGGGGGAGATGGGGTGCTTTTCTATTAGGGTCGATTATTGTCACGACCCGGGATCACCCCCTAATCGTAACCGGCGTACTCGACCTCGAAGAGGTCTAATACAAGCCTCTTAGCAATTCATTCATCACATAGACACTAAAACCATAAAGAATTAAAAACTTTCTTTACCAAGAAAACATTTCATAAAAAAAGAAACAATAGCAAGCGAAAGACTTTCTAAACTTTATACATGATGTCTCAAAACCATCTAATACTTTAGAGTACAAAATTCGGGACTAATCACATACACAACTTAAACAATACTAAAAAGACATAAAAGAACATATTGGGTATTGTCCTCGAAGATATGAGGACTCACCAAGTCTTCATCTTCAACACTT